>JAOBAT010057600.1:0-26950 GCA_026413305.1 Hydrozoanthus tunicans | reverse complement strand
TTGTGCTCAGTAAGTTCAGTTCTATACGCCTCTCTCCAGTGGGCACAGTCTTGTGCTCAGTAAGTTCAGTTCTATACGCCTCTCTCCAGTGGGCACAGTATTGTGCTCAGTAAGTTCAGTTCTATACGCCTCTCTCCAGTGGGCACAGTCTTGTGCTCAGTAAGTTCAGTTCTATACGCCTCTCTCCAGTGGGCACAGTTTTGTGCTCAGTAAGTTCAGTTCTATACGCCTCTCTCCAGTGGGCACAGTCTTGTGCACAGTAAGTTCAGTTCTATACGCCTCTCTCCAGTGGGCACAGTTTTGTGCTCGGTAGGTTCGATTCTGTACGCCTCTTTCAAGAGGCACAGTTTTTGCTTAATAGTTCGGTTCAATAAGCCTCTCTTTAGGGGACACAGTCTTGTGCTCAACAGGTCCTCTCTCATGTGGACCATTTACCCCTTAGCTGGATTAGTTGATGGTTACCTCTATATACTGATGATAGTTAACCCAGGAAATCGTTCTAGGGAAATGGTTGTAGATACCACCGGTCACGTGACCAAGGCCGCAGTCCCATACGGCCGTCCAATACAACAAAAATCCGCATCGAAACTGACAGCGTGTGTGGTTAGTTCATTATTCGACAAATTTAGCGGCCAGAAATGTTTACTTTTCATGAGTTAGTCCCTTCTGATATTCCGAGCCATTGCTGCAAGTAATTTCAGAATTGCTTCATTCACATAACAAAACGGATGGTCTTTGTATAAATATTTTAACACACGCACTTCTGTTTGTATTGGACTGCATGATCTGTATAGTGAGTCGGTGCATGTTCACTGTCAATTGAGTATATTGCCTTCCTTTTCGATATCTCTCGATATGCAAATCGCGAGTTTTTCCAAACAAACTGGAAATGAATTTTTGAATTAAGTGTATTGTTAATCAGCTTGTTTATGTTTATGAATACAAACTGGCCGCAAAACCTATATTTCTGGTTTTGTACGTGTTTCTACGTTAAGATCCATTTTAAAGTTGAAAAGATATGAAAACAGTAGAAAAAGTCACTGTCCTTTTATATCTCAATCCCAAATCGCTCTTTAATGACTTGCTAGCTGTGCCAACACCTACTCGTTCCCTGTAAACACGTATTAGGTATAAGCGATTGATCAGTCTGGGTTAAAACAGGATCGAGTCATAATACAGAAAGAGCTGGCATTTCCTGCTAACTCTGGCCGTAAATTGAAGCTACAAGGAAAATAAAACCGCACCTAATAGCATTATGTCGAGGTCACATCCTTTCGTATTACACAGTTGGTGAGTGAGATAAGATTAGCTGGCTCCCTAAACTGAGTCGGATGTGTTTTGTAAGCGTTTATCGCATTCCATTGCAAGAAAACATATTCGCCCCCAAGAAAATTTGCCGTTTAAAGAGAAATGAATTCATTTGCTGCTTACAGAGCTCGTGTCTGATCTGGAAAACACAACCATCGTGTGTGTGTGCTGTTCTCGTTCTCAGCACTGGCTGGCGGAAATCCAAGTCCTTCAATGTAATAGCGCACATGATTTCTACTATCTTCGCACTATTTCAGTTTTTACACAATTTGTCTAGAAAATTTCATTTTGGCTGGTTCACTATTGTTTACTTAACACATACAAAAAATTTTTGTTCAAACTTCGCACTCTTAACAGACAAAACGCTCTCGAAACATTTTTAATACTATCCATAAGTTCATTTCTACGTTCGACTCTCAGAATCTGTCTTTCTTTCAGTCGGTTCATTAAACAAACATTACGTGAGGATGCCTACCACCTTTCCCCCCCCCCTCCCCTTCCCCCCGACCGGACTCTTTTTCCACCAAAAAAGAGTGGGCGAACAGAAGATAGCCGTCAGTTTATAAGGGACTAGACGCGCTTTTCCGAGCACTGCCGAAAGGAGAGTCTTGTCTACTCTAGTCTGTCATTACTTGATTGGCGGCTCAATACCATTGTCTCTGTTTAATGCTTTGAAGATAAAGGGTCTTGAAAGAAATGTTTGTTTTAAACATTACGCCAGCCGAAATCCGTCTTCGCCGGTCACGTACTTCTTACAATGGTCCTATATTTAAAATGATCATACCAAAAAGATGTTTTATTTTCGCTAAAATTTCGTGATATAACAGAGTATGAATTAAAACGATTACTTTTTTTAACCTTTAATCGCTTTAGTCTTAAATTTTTAGTCAGAATAAATAAAAAACATTTCCAAAAAGCCAAAAATATCACGAACATTTAACACCCGTATAAATTGATGCACTTCAGAAAAAACAGAAATATGTACGTTCAACTCTTGGTATGTGCGCGGTGTAAGAACACCCAGGATATAAGCCCAAATTTCAAGAACAAGCTGTTTTATTGATTACAGTTTCACAGCTCTAGAAAACTTTTAAAAAAAACTACAACTGTAAACAAACAATCATGTTCAGCGCATGAGACGTGTGTAGCCAGAGTGAAACAAGATAGATTTTTAAATTTAAGATGTGCTTTATGACACTTGGGTAAAAAACAACATGGATCCATGTGCTTCCTATCTACTGAATTGTTTTCTGCACCGACCCGGCTGTGTAACAACAGTTCAGAGATAAATGCAGCAAGTGGCTAAAATTACAAAACAAATAATTACTCTTTCTTGCTTATAAAAACTGTGAAATTGTGTTTCGAACAATCAATTTCAAACATGACCGCTGATTGAAAAACTTGTGTTTAACAGGACATACTACACTCGACTTTAAAACCCGATAACTCGAACCTTCAAGGGAAACGGAAAAGCCTTCGAGTTATCGGGAGTTCGAATTACCGGGGGTAAATTTAGTGTTAAAGCATTAAAATGTTTTTGATTCGAGTTATGGGTGATGAGCCGCGTGGGCTAAAGCTAGGAAGTGGCCAGTGGAAGAAGGCGTAGAGAGGCAATGACCACAGAAGAGGGGTGGGGGTGATAATTTGCACTGAGTGATAATTTAATGGTAGGGTTGCGGTGAGACATATTATACGGAATACAACGTGCATGGCAGAACACGAATACCAGACCACGAGTTGTGATTATGGGACCTGAAGTGCAGAAAGAGGGAGAGAGGGGGGAGGAGGTTGGGGCCGGGGGAGGGGTGCTTGTCGTACATTTTTTAAGGGCTAATTTAGTATTTTGGTAAATCGATTGTTAACTCTTCGTTAGAGCAAATGATTTCCACCGAGGACTGCGCTACGTGTTTAAGAATTGACTCTCTGTGATAACAAATATTATGAAATGATACTATAGGGGCTACATAAAGTGTTTTCATCAACAAACGCGTAAAATCTGGAACTGGTTATCGTCAGTAGCTTGATAAGGTTTTTTTTAACCTGATAGCTTTTATCTTTTGTCTTTAATTACAGGGAAACCCCGTTTATCAAATACGCCTGAAGTGGGTTTATGACGGGCGGCCTCTGTGAACTGTGCCAAAGTGAATAACGCTCCAGTGATCGATCGAGAGTTCGAACTACGGAGAATAAAATGATTACTGCAAATAGTTTAACTGATCAGTTTTGGCTCAAGTTAGTGCGAGGTCAGTTCAAGTTAGCGAGGGTTTGAAAAAATGGGGGTTGACTACTGAATAGCGTCTGCTTCGTACGAGTAACCTATTTTCTTGCAAGTGTATCGCCTAAGAAAAACGCAGGTCCGTTGGTTTAGGATTTAACATACGAGGTTTAGTCTTAGTTGATACGGGTTGTCGATAGTATGTATATGTGTGTGTGTGTTCATTCCCGATACTTTTCTATGACATAGTTAACTTGCAAAACTAACTGGCTTTGTATGAGACAAGTAACGTTTTCAGACCAAAATGATAAACAGAAGAGGTAATTTTCTTGCTATTTAGATGTCAGTTGGTTTTATACGTGTGGTAAGGACTGACAGTTGTCCCGGATATCCCGCTCGCAGCCGGCCGGCTGTGTCCGAGTCGGCGCCAAGATTCGGCGATATAGTAATTAGCATGTATGGAATTAGATGAGTCAGCTGGTTAGTCCCCTTTATCATTACTCTAATGGAACTCTAATGTATCGTCTTGGAATCAGCCATTTTTTTTCTCTGAGTAAAAGAAGCTAGCGCTTGCCTCAGATTTAATACTTCATCCATCCATCCACCATCTTGTTCTTGTTCTTGTTCTTGAAAGTTGGTCCACTCATGTCTGCACCACGCCAACTAACCTGCTAGTTTAGCTCAGCTCAGTAAGATTATTTTCTTAGTAGGGTTTTTTTAACTCCTCCATTTCTACGAGGAGAGAAGCCGCGAATGTTTGTAGCGACCGGCTCAGCCCCCAAAATATGCCGGCATTCTTCTTGGTTTTTCAAGGAAGGTAAAAAAATTGCATTTTTGAATGTTGTACCAACCCCAAATCCTTTTCCTCTGGAATGGGCCCGAAAAATGTGGACTATGGACTTTACTGCATTCGAAGTCTCAACGGAATCCGGATGTCAAGCAATTCTGGCTGATTACATCAGCCAAACGGAAATATAAAAAAAACCTTGACAGGCGATACCTGCACTTGACTTTTGGAGAAATTGAGCAAGACCGTCAATGCTAATTTTAAATGTCAAAGGTCTTCGTCAAAGAGACATACATCAGTTCTTTTTTTGAAAACATAATTAAACTATTTCACTTAAAGCCTGTCTTGAAAAACGCCTGACGAAAACCAGCAACATTTTTTCATTTTCTTTTTTTTCTTTGAGTGCAAGAGCATTTTTTTGTTTTATTTCATGATAAAGGATTCACAAGGCCAATTAAAGCGGATTACTCTGTGGAAAATAAAAAACTAAAGTATCGAAATTCTGCTTATGAGTTATGTTGTTGACCCACGGTGCAGCGAATACTGTAAATATCATAACAAATTCTGACGACGAGAACCTGGTGACTTGTGCGAACGTGCTTGTATTTTTTTTTCTGGCCCAAAAAGCTTCAGTCGCCTTAATGAATAATTTGCGTATACAGATAATTGCGTCAGTGATGAATATTACTGATATTGGTCTCGCTCTTTCGAATAATTTCATCTTTGTAAAATGAAATGAATATTGCCTTCTTGTAACACGGAAAACTTTACAGTTCACAATATGCGGTGTAGAAGAGAGTGCAAGAACTGAGCTTGCCATTTCGTGATGAAACTAATATAAAAACAGCTTAAACTAGTTCAGTCATGCGTTCCAAAACATAGACAGTCATAATGCAACAATCTATCTCTTTTCCGAATAAAGAAATAAAGATATTACGAAAACAATGAAAATACGTTGAGAATTGATCAATACAGAGCTACAAGGTTTATATGGACGGTGTGAGTAGTTAAAAGCGAAAGCGTGTTGGAAGGTCAGTATCCCCTGTTAAGCTAGAAATATTGAGTAAAGGAAGTGTTTTAGTTTGGTTTTCGGTTTCGGTTTTGTTTTATACCTGGTCCGGCTCACTCATAAATATTTGTGCTTTTTCTGGATATTAGGCTGCGAATCTCATAAATATACAAATTGCTTAAGCGAATCGTGTTTCTAAAATTCAGTACGAAGTACAATTGTTACTGTCGGGATGCAGCCTGTTTTTGTTTATGTACAGGAACATAATTTCTGTCTGCCCTTGGAAAAAATAAAACAGAGACATAGTCGAAAATTTTAAAAAAGACGTGAAAGGCAAGATAAGATTAAGAGCCGTTGCCGCTCTGTAGAATATCAATATTTTTTCAAACCTAAGACGTTTTGCGTTGTTCCCATGACAGACTGAACCTGGTTTTAAAAATGTGATCAGACCTGCTTAAAAACAACTACGTGTTCGAGTTGGCATGCCGATGCAATTCCTAGGGGAGTGAAGAAGTTTCCGGGAGACGAAAAAACAATAAGTGAAACCTGACCCACCCCTAGTCGATTGGCTTTTTGTCGCGCTATGCATAACAGGATCCGAGTCACATGTGCAAATACACAACAAGTTGAGCAGTCGGCGATGTGATGAAGTTGACGTTCAACAATCCAAAATATCTTCACAGAAGTGTGTTTAGCAGTTGTTTATCGGTCAAGTACCTCAAAATTTATTGCTAGGTGATAGCTAATATGTAGTGAAGTTTAGAAAATAACCCACTAAAATTGGCTAAGTGTGTTCCCGCGTCAAACTCGAAGTCGCTGCCTCAAGGTTCAAGCACTACTAGACCGTTGTTCATTCAAAGTTTTGAGTAAAGAAAAAATGGCAGATCTGTACCCAAGAACCGGCCTCGAAAAATTACGACAGGGTAAGTTAGTTAGAATAAGTGATAGACGAAAACTGTGCCCTCTTAACACTTGTAAAAATTCGTTCGCATATTGACTTGCTGTCTTTACTTCCAGTCCGACGCCAACTACGAGACCTGAAACATGACATTTCTAACCTCAGTAAAAAGAACTATGAATTGGAGAAAGATGTACAGTTTTTTGATCAGAGGATCGCGTTGTTGATAAACCACAGGATTACAGTTGAGGTTAGAGAAGAGCTAAACCAGAAAATTATTTTATTTCATTCCCGTTTTAATATACAGTTTGTCACCAATCGTTTGTACGTTCGTATATTACACTGGTTTAGTTCTATATCAGTAGCGAGTTGTTTCAGTTTGTTAGTATGTGAATACTCATAAAACAGTTTCTCTCGTGGTGGCTGATGTATTCATTTTATTTAATCTCGTCTGTAGGAGTTATCTCATCGACTTATGGAGGGCGATCGTCGTGTTGGTACGTAGAATGTTGTCGTGACTCGATGAATTTTGTTTCTTTGAGAAATGCAAGTATTTAGAATGAGTTTTTGTTCACTGAATTTGTTAAAGGATCAAAAGCTATTATTTTGTTAATCTGGATTTGTTAGAAGGTGAATTAACACTGACTAAATACTTTAGACATGCAGAAAACGGTTCGCATGAAATTGTAGATGACGGTTTCACCAGTTCCTTTATAAATCAACTTTTCGTTTGTGCGTCAGTGTTTCCGTTTCGAAAAACCGCAGATTTTATCATGACCCCAGTCGTGTCCAGCTGCCCTGAACGGAGTAAACTTGTTATTTGTTTTATCTGTTTAATTTTCTTACTTTCTGAAGTATAATATAAGGGTTATTGACTAAGTAACTGAAATAGTAACAGCACGCTCTTTGTTATCGCAATACCCTATCACTTAGTATCAGTCGATGTGATATAGGCGTACGTAGGTGTTTTGATAAAGTTTGCAATCACGCTTCATCGATTTTAAAACTTCATAGTTCACGTATTTATATGCAGAGTTCCTACTCAGACGCTTGAAATAACATTTTGTGGCTTAACCACGAAAAGCAAACAACGCATGTGTGTTTTAAAATTGCTTAAATATCTCGAGAATCAACAGAAATAGTCAAAAGACAAAAAGTTGTCAGCTGTATTGACTTTCGTTATTTTTTAGTCCCAACTACAAAACGTAGTTCGCTAACGAGAAATTTCAATGTTTCGGTTTTCTTTGTATGTTTAGTAATTAAGGGCGCGGAAGGCTAAATCTATCTTTCCGGGCGTCGTTTGTGTGGAGTTTGTAGTGACAGCCGTACATCCGCCATCATGTCCCGCCAACTTCCGGTTTGTGACCCTAGTTTTTCTTGTGGTTTCCGTTCGCTTTGAATAAATGTCAAGCCGCCCGGGAACAAACTTGTAATTCTGGGGTTTTAGTAGAACTCGTTTTTTACGCTTATGTAATTTTTGACAGGTCTATCAACTGTTTTGTGTTTGACAGGGCGAAATGCTGAAAAGCACTCCAGGAACCGGAAGTATTAAATATAAGCGAAAGAGCATAAACTCTTTGTTATGAAAATTATTTTGCAAGTTTTCACTAATGGCTTCAGTGTGTTTTGGTCAAATCAGCAACCACAGACAACCAATAGCTATTTGAAACAGGTTTTACCCTTGGTTATAAAAATAACCTTGGTTTTCAAACTAAACAGAATAAATGCCTTCATTTGTTGATTGATTTTAAAGAGTGTCAAAAAAGACAAGGCAAGGAGAACCAAGAGGCATACGATGTGAATAGAATCATATTTTTGTTAAATGCTCTATATTTAACATTTAACCTTGCTCTCATTTAATTTTGCCTAAGGCTCTTTAACTCACCCAGTCTACTTTATGTAAAATTTAAAATTCGACATTCAGTACAAGCAGAGAAAAGAACAATTAAGTCAACTTGGAAATCTGCGATGTTGATGATTTGTTTTAAGGAGTGTCTGAAAAGATGAGTCAAGGAGGTCCCATAAGCAGATTAAGTGACAGGAATTATATTTTTAGTCTTGCTTAATTAATGTTAATAAAAAGTGCTAATTATTACTTTATATTGAAACTGTTTGACAGAATATCAAAATGTTTTTATTGAACATAATTTTATTTTTGCAAATAAGTTCTAGCATACTAAGAATGATTATCCAAAAAATGCTTTCTGAAACTAGAATGTAGATTAGAATGAAGCAAGAAGCAAATGACAGTAAAGTGATATTCTGCAGACTATTGTTAAAGATTGTACAATAGTCTTAGTAAGGAATACAGTTCTACCTAATAGAGATGTCAAAACAAGTACACCCCTTGATGCTTTGAGTCCAGAGCTCAAACTAGTCAATTGGTATTTATTAACAAACATCTTTAATTAAAAGCACATTCCATTCTGACATGTGGACATGTGTAAGTAGTTGGTTAAAGTTTAAAATATCTAGATGGTTTTATAGTTTTCAGCTACAGGTTTCACAATCAGTGTTTGCTGTAATTTTTTTTGTTATAAATTTATGTATTTTATTTATGTTGATGATAACAGCTATACAGTTTCTGCCTAATGCTGTTGTTACAATATTAAAATTTTCAAAAAACTCCACAAAAATCTTTGGAAGTTTTCGTTGTGCACTCTATTGCATTGTCATCAGAGATGTAAAATCTTGATGTATAACAGAGTCAAATACACTGGCGAAGCTAATAAATAAATAAATGAATAAATAAATACTTATCATAAGGTAAGCTGTCAGAATGATCTCTAGGATATGAAAGCAAGTGTATTGATCGAAAATCTAGAAAACAATGGCGAAGCGAAGGAGCATGAAAACAAAACAGTGTGCTCAAGGCATTATTTGTTTATACATTTTTGTATCTTGGATGATATCCTAGAGTAGCAAAAGCTTAGATTTAGCTTGAATTTCACATCTTACTAGTACAGCAATAGGCAGAATTCGCTTTTTTCATTATATATTCATTCACTATGCTGTAAAAGGATCATTTCAGTCGATTAATAGATATATTGATCATTAATATTATAATGTACTTAGAGGGCAAAATTAATTTAAACTGATTGGACAACAATTTTTTAAGTCCGAGCAAAAACTGGTTGGGCGCTAGTATACTTGGATCAAAAATTTCCAAAGATTTTCGGAAATTTCAAGAAAGTCATAAAAATGCCTTTAAAACACTTTCCAAGCTATTGTTGAAGATTTCCGAAAACTTCTGAATATGTCTGAATATTTTCGTATACTTTTTTTAAAAACACACATTAAATAGCTTGTCTGAATGAATGTTTTGCCACCTCAACTTATGAAAACACAGTTTAAGTCAAAGTATCAAACTGTTAAAGACTCCTCTAAAATCAAACTGCATTTGACAGAAAATATTAAGCAGTGTTGATCTTAGTTATAGCTATATTACCTTGTTACTTGAAATTATGTAGCAATTCTGAAAAATCTTGCTAATTTTCCATAAAATTTGGAGCATTATTAGAATTGTTGTGCAGATTATTTTCCTCCTGAATTAAGTCAAGCTTTTCATTTAGTCTAGATCTAGGATTCCATTGGCTCTTTACAAATGTGAAAAGGACATAACTAGTCCACATGGGAATAATTTAATTCAATCAGTTTAAGTTGTGAAGCTGAAATGTGTGAAGTGTATTTATGTAGACATCCAATACCATTATAATTTGCCAATATATCATAGAAGTGTGATCATGTTAAACTGACCAGACAGTGAAATTTCATTCATTGCACTCACTTCAACTTAGTGATGATTTAAATTTAGCAACATTTATTTTGGTGCATTTTAATTAATAGTGATTTTTTAAAACATCAAAGTATCACAAAATTTCATGTAGTAAGGTTTAATTGTTAGTTAATAAAACACTAAATGACATATTTTGCTTATTTCATTTCAGGAGTTTTGAAAGATGATTTGCAACAGCAGGTATTGAAGTGTATTACTACTGACAATTTAATGCTAGTTAATCTAAATACTACTAATTTCTCATTTGAATTTTATTTTAGGTATACCTTGAGTAGGTTCGAGGTACACTCTTATAGGCACCTCTTTGATAGGAGAAAAATTATTATCCGGGGCCTCAGAAAATGACAGGGTATAGAGTGCATGCTCTATCATTTTGGGGCTAGCAAGAACACAGTAACTATTGAGAAATCTTCAGGTTGAATTGTTCCTGTTACTGAGTGAGTGTATAAAAAGTTTCATTGTTTAACATGCTGACTCATTCTAACTTAAATTTGCAGAAATATGGAAACCTGTTTTACCTGCTTCAAACAGAACCATCCTATCTAGCACAGTTGACGAGAGTTGTATCTATGAATGAAATTGATGGTGAGCACAGTACTCAGTGACAGAAATAATAATAACAAATAATAAACTTTATTCATTTAATGACTGTGATAGTGTTAACAACTGCAGCAGTCAACAGTAACTTATATTAGTACAGTAATTGAACTAGTAATATAGTAATTATAATAATCAAATATTCCCCAAGAGTTTGAATGCCCAAGACCAGGACACAAAGTCAGAGGAAGATAATTTACTATGCAAAAACAACAGAAGGGATTTTTTATTGCTTCTGGGCTTCAAGGTTATATCCAAAACAACTGCATCATTGACATCTTTAAAATTTTATTGCCATACATGTTATATACTTAGAAATCCGAACTCAAGTTGGGAAAAACAAAACATATGCCAAATTCCTCATGCTCGTTTTCACTACATGCATGTGCATCATGCATTAATTTTTAAACTTAGTTAGTATATATAACAATATTTAGTCCTGGTTTAGATATGTCTATTAAGCATAATAAAAC
This sequence comes from Hydrozoanthus tunicans, assembly GCA_026413305.1. Lineage (NCBI taxonomy): Eukaryota > Metazoa > Cnidaria > Anthozoa > Zoantharia > Hydrozoanthidae > Hydrozoanthus > Hydrozoanthus tunicans. Next base: position 15,867 of record JAOBAT010057600.1, on the reverse strand, counting down.
TAATGATAATGCTATACTGATATTTTGATACTGTCAATTTGATGATCGAAGGTAATTCAGTGACGATAATGATTATGTATACTTTAATGTTAGTATGAAGGATATGTACAATCATGTGTTTCATTCAACTCGAATGCAAACTTGTACACTTTGGTTTTTTCACAAACCCAGTGATCGCGAGCCAACACTATATGCTGAACTCAGTAGTTTACTGATGTATGAAGTTTGTTTTCCCCCATTAATGCATACTCACAGCTGATAATAATTTAGAATGTTTTTACTTCAGTGATATAAAGTGACTTTATTAGAAAAATTTTGTAGAGGTATTTAATTGAATTATGACCAGGAGGGATGGGGGTTACTTTAAAGCCAAAAGTATATGGATGCTTGTCAGGAAGTGTAAAAAGATACCCTAAAATATACCAAGGCATGAAAATTTTTAACCCTAAAACTACCTTGTATGAAATAACCTTGTTTTTCTCTGAAAACCCCTAAACAACACCAAGTTGCAGATTTTCACCCCTAAAACATTATTTGATACAGATTACTTTTTGGTGTTTTTCACAGATCTTTTGCAGCCTGTGATGTTTTCTTTGTATGGCAATCAGTACGAAGCCAGGGAGGAGCATTTGTTACTCTCTATGTTTGAGGTTTGTTTGTGATATTATGCATTATTAAAATCTTTATTTATAGAAAGCAGTACAGCATGGGTACCAATAAGTTACAGTTTACTAACTTGTCAACTTCTAAAGGAAAATAATAGATACAAAGAAAATAAAAGCAAAAAAGATTCTTTTGTAATAAGATTTTTGAAATCAAGTTTGCAGTTGGTGAAAAATAAAAGTACTATAAAAGATATTTTACAATGACTCTTTAATCTGAACTTAATTAATATCTGTTCCTAGATCCCAAATAATTAAGCTATGAATTTTTGTATGAACTAAGAGTTTGCAGTTTTGTTATTTTAGGTTTAAAATATTTTTGATTATATTATTTTGTTTGTTATTGTTGTTTGTTAGTATTATTATATGTAACTGATTGATTAACGATTGATTTTTTTGCTCTCTTTAACTTTTGACATTAAAATATTTCTTTCTGTTTTGTTTGGCATATTATCAAAAGCTTGCGTTAACCTATGAAGTGGAGGAGTCAGAGAATCTGAACAGCATTTTAAGAGCCAACACACCAATATCAAGAATGATGACCAGATATACAAAGTAAGCACTTTTAAGGGTGATAAAAGATAAAATTTGAGAATGCTAGCAGAGATGCCTTGGCTGTTGTTTGAATCAAAGTACTCTGCATGGCCAGATACCAACTTTTTCATATTTTTTGAGCCTGAGCTAACATTCATATTGTATATTAAGCATTAGAGCAAAAATGAAACCTTGGTAGGTGTCTGATTTTTAAAAATAAATGTTTGGTCCTCTATTAAGACTTGAAGTCACAAATACAATTACCGCAAACTCTCTAACAATACCTCAAACATAAAGAAGCAAACATAGCTCAGCTAGTTCTAAGTGCCTTTGGAGCTAGAGATCCAGTTCAATCCCTGGTGACTTCAAGTCTTTTTCAACTAATTCCTTCTTTTCAGTGAAGCTGTAGCTTTAAATCCCCATATAACAGAGCACTGACAAAGGGAGGCGGTGAAGGGGTCACTGTTGGCTTTTGTTGAAAACAGTGCCCCAGGGGGGCTGAAGGAATTACTGGCATTGATGATAATTTTCTTTACCTTTAGAAACCCTTAGTAAGCCCCTCCCCCCTCCTCCTCTCTAATAAGCCCCCTTCTCTAATATAACAAGCCCCCTGTCTGAGCTTCATGTTTTGAATACCCCCCATTGTATATAGCAAATACCATAGAAGATGACTATAGTTGATTTTTTGAGTAAAAAATGTTTAAAAATAGAAAAAAAACCCAGAAATTTAAAATTTTAGAAATATGAGGTCAGTCATTGATGTGTTGCTATAGCAACATCAAAATTCCTATAGTTGAATGTCGTTTGATGAGTATGAAATTGTGGTCAAGTTTCAAGTCCATTGCAGAAGTAGTTCAAGAGATAGCGGTGGTTTTATATTTTACTCTCATCTGAGTTCCTGACATGACATCACAACCTATCTAATTTGCATATTTGAAAAACCTTAATATCTCAGCAACCAAAAGAGTTATTTTAAAGAAATAAACGACATTTTTCTTCTTTTTCGACATACTTTCTAATACTCTAAGTTCGACGATTGCGATATGTACACTTTAATTCCAAGTTTAATTTCTGTCTTTGGTTATCGACAAGTTTTACGTACTCCCCAGTTGTCCCATCCCTATCCCCCCCCTCTCCTCTCTGATAAGCACCCTGCCTAGGAGGTCTAAAATCAGTATAAGTATTAGCCCTTTGAGGGCTTATAAGAACATTTATGGCAACTTTAACTAACATTGAAATAGCTCTGCATTTTGTGTGTAAATTCGCCTGTTTTGCATTGGCCAGAAAATAGTTTAGGTTTTTGTCGATGCTGACTGTCAGCTGTGCCTTTCTATTGCAGGAGAGGGCCTGGTCAGGAGTATCTCAAGTTTACTCTAGAGCAGCATCTAAGAGATCTGGTTGCGCAGAGCAATCTTGTGTTAGAGATCAACCCAGTGAAGGTTTGTCAATCATGCGCCAGTACCATGACAATCAAGCATGTACAGGGCAGTTGGGCCGGAATGAATGAAGAGTCTGGTGCAAAAACAACATAAAGACTTTTGAGGAGGTTGTCAACTCTCCCAAAATTATCCCTGTTATCTCTTAACAACCTTTGGGAGAATTTAACATTTCATATAAATTGTCACTTGCATCATTTTTGCACTAGGCCCTTCAAACGTTTTAAGGGTTTATTAATACAAACATTTATTACTAATTTTAATGTTTTTAACTTCTATAAAATAATAGAAGGATGTAACATAAAAGATATCTTGTAGAAAAAATAATATGGTAACAAAAAAGAATTATTAAAATGATTCACTTCTGCAATTTTAAATTGTGAGTTTTCTGTAATGTTTTTACTACACAAAGTTTAATCACTGAACCTAGCAAAATTGACCGCTATCTCAATGATTGTGTAAACCATATTAAAGCAGAAAAGCATCTCCCTATTTATATCCACTTAATAATTACAGCACCTCTAGTTTTTATGACAACTATTAGTGAATGCATGTAGGTGAGTTTGTGTGCTTTTGCCTGCATGTCTCTTACAGGTCTGTTCAATATATGTATATAAGATATTAATTTGGAGTCAGTAAAGGATATGTAGTGCTAGAATGAATGAGAAGAACAAAAAATGGATCTTACTGTTTTGTTTATTATCTAATGAGAATAACTATAGTTAGAAATATTTAAGTTGTCGTCTCTGTGTTTTAGGTTTATTCAGAGGTCTATGAGGACACTAAAGATGGGATGCAAGAATTAACTATGGAAAAAGTAAGCTATATTCTGAAATCCTGTTTTTGGCTCAAGTTTCACTTGACTTCGTTTATAATAATTTATTTATACTGTACAAGTGTTGTGTACTTTTTTCCAAGTGTAGAAGTTTTGGAGTCTAACTTGTGTTGTTGAATTTAACTTTCTCACAGGCGTTAGATGATGAAGAGGTGCAAAATTTAGTCAGACATCATATCCTTTCATGCTCTCACTATATAGTTTTACCGAAGAATAATTTTCAGTCAATTTTAACAGTATTTAAACTAGGACCAATGTCTCTTGGTCACTTGTGGAGATTGCTAAAAAATTTTGCATTTGAAAAATATGTAATATGCAATATTTTTTTTTAAAAAATTCTGTTTTTATGATGTTCACATTCTTGGTATTAGCTACTAGAATATAATTGTTTCATCAGTAGATTAGTTATTTAGTACAAGGCTGGTCCATGAAAACTTTTTGACAGTTAACATTGTCTGCTGTGATGCTAGTGGTGGTATAGGGCGCAGTTTTTTGTCAGTGGTTTAACTGATGTTCAAGCTAGTTGTAATTTGAATATTTCAAGACATAATTAATATGGGAAATTATTTTTTTGGTACTAAGTTCTATATAAAGAATGTTAATTAATTATTTTGTGGGTTCACAACTTTCCTTAATGATTTATACGAACCAAACTTTTAGAAAAGATCAGCTCAGATTTCCTCTCTGTGATTGTCAGCTCACTTGAGCAAGTTCCCTATGGAATAAGATGGCTCTGCAGTGCTATCAAGCTGCTGGTGCAGGTGATTATAGGTTGAAATTCCTGTTTAAAGAAATGTACAGACAGAATGCAGGTCTGTGCCCAAACAAAAAAAGGTCTAGAGTCTGAATTATGAATAAAATAAATCCTTTGTCAAGCCTATAGTTGTCCATTTGGCCAGTGCATGGTGCTTCTCTCCATTTCCACTGTGTCAAGCTGACGAGAGTCCCCCCTGGACAGGACACCAATCCATCACGGTAACATTAGCCCCCACTAGAAGCTGGTACACATTGAAAGAGCTGAGCCGACTGGAACAAGTGGGGTAAAGTGTCTTGCTGAAGGACACTACACTGTTGTATATTGACTGGGGCTCATTTAATTTATGCAACTCTAGGATTACATGTTCAATAGATAGACCCCTTAGCCGGTGCACCTGGGGTGGTTACTAAGTTACTAGAAAAAAATAATAAAGTCTATAAATAAATTGTTTAACTTTTAAGATGATTTTATGTGTGTTGAATAATTTTCAGTGTTTTGAGCTTTGCAAGGAATTACAGATGTATAAAAATCATTTATGGGGAGATGCCCCTGATTGTGAAGCTTCCCCCCCCCACCTTCCCACTCCCCTAGGCCACCCCTCCTCAGAAGTTACCTCCCCTATGCATCAGACCTCTCCTCCATGCTGGCCTTAAGTCCTGTGTGTGCTTATTTTAAAAACAATTTAACTTATATAACTTTATTTTTTATATATCAACCTCTCATAAACAGGCCAAGTATCCAGAAGCAAGTTCAGATAGTATAACAGCTATGATTGGGGGATTTTTCCTACTGCGGTTTGTCAACCCAGCAATTGTCTCGCCACATGGTAAGTGAGCTTGGTCGGTTATTGCTGCTCCTTTTAGTTTGTGTAAAATCACTAGCTAGTTGGTACATTGAAATTAGGGTGATTCTTGGTCAACTCTTCTGGACCCTTAAGCTAGCTATGGGTTTGGACAGAATAATTAAAAATGAAAATATAGATCAATGAAACTTTGAAGAAAATAATGCTGTGTGAGCAAAATTTCCAACAATTTTGATTTGGTAAATTTTTTTGCCAAATGAATTATTTTTTTCTTTTTCAGTTTACAGATTAGTTGACAAACAACCAAGTCAAACAATGAGAAGAAATCTAACTCTGGTTAGTTGCATATATTGGATGAATGGTTCTTCTGCACATGTCAGATATATGTTATAATGAAATTAAATTTTATTGAAGGAGCAAGCAATGGATACTTGACAAAAGGGTAAAAAGGAACTAAGTTGTAAATTTATGCAAGCTGTTTGGCAAAAAAGTGAAAGGAATAAGTCTGTAAATTAAATAAATTTGAAGGGAAGAGAAAGCCCTTGGTGCAGGAAAGAAGCAGCTTTTAACACAAAGGTTACAAGGAGATTCCAGAGAAGATTTTAGATAGGAAGAGGCCGTGGTTGTAGTAATTCTTTTTATACAGAGCAAAACACTTTTGGAGAAAAGACTTTGTGGACAGGAAATTGGAGGAAGGGATGGAGGGAAGGGCCCACTTTTTTCTCTGACTTTGATTATAGTGTTCTTAATTTGTAAGAGGGTGTATCTGATGAAAAAACATTTCTCAGTTGGCCCCCCCCAACTCTAAAATTCACTCTGCGGCCCCTGGTAAGAAATAGAGCCACATTCTTGTCTGTGGAGAATTGGAATTGATCTAACAAGGAAACTGCAAAAATGAAAAATAAAATTCTCCCAACCTAACTACATTGGTATTTGACAAGGAGCTTTGCTCCCCAACATGTTTAGGTCTGCATCTGTTATTAGGGCACTCTAGCTAGGCCATAAATTGTACTTTTTCTTTTGACAGATTGCCAAACTTATGCAGAGCATTGCCAACAGGGCAGGGATCAGTAGCAATTTTAAGGAAGTGTACATGCATGCCTTGGAACCATTTGCACTGCAAAGTATTGACACAATGCAGGTTGGTTTGAGGGTTGTTTGCAGGGAGTCCACTCCAACATGCTGTTATATACTTGGTATATGTAAAATTAGTATTACAAGGAGCTTGCATAGCGGCTGTTTTTAGGGGAGTGATCAAGCGTCAATTGAGCCAGCTGCCATGAGACATTTTTGCTGCCCACTTGATTGACACTTTGCCTCTTCCTAAGAAAGAGCTGCTAGACAGGCTATATTTTGTAATTGCATTGTACAACTAGAGTTCATTCAAGTATCGTATACTTTAATATATTATTGTAACTATACAAACAAGCTTACAGGTTTTGAAAACGAAAATCATATTAACTTCTCCTTACTGATGTGAGCAATCTAAGTCATTTTGTAATGAGGAAACAAGAAATGATTAAACAAAGTAAATAATTATTGAAGATGAAAAGCAAAGTTCTTCCCAACTGATTAGATGAGAAGTGTGAGTCTTTGTTGGAAAAGTTTATTGACTGGTTTGTTTATCGATTGATTTGGTTGGTTTGTTTGGGCCTAAAGGTCGAGTTATGTTCCTAATGCTAAGGAGAATGTAACTACTGCCTCTCCTTTGTGTAGAGTGTGACTATTAACAACCTGTTTGGAACTGATGTAGTGTATCCTTCGTGTGCATGATACATTGTATGTTTGAATGTTAGATCTGTCAAGAGTCAGTAAGTTAGAAGTAGTGGAGATCTCAGGTTTTTCTTTGGTCTCCCTTGTCTTTTCACATTTTTGACCGAAAACATTAAATTGTCTTTCAGAATTTTCTTAATGATCTTTGCAGTGTACCAGATTATCACGAATCACTTGAGGTAAGATTTTTACTAAACTTATTTGAAAATTTGTCTTGCATGCAGCTTCCATATATAGGCCTGTGTACGTGATTGTCATACTGTGAATAATCATGCAGAGATTTACTCCATGTCCTTTTACTAACTTTTTAAATCCATTTGAAAGCAAAAAATATTTTGAAACAAATCTGAACATAGATAAAGTCTTGTTTTTATCACGTTCAAATAGTGCTAAGCTGTAAGTTTTCCATCTCTAATAACAAAGGGAAGCATGGTAATTTTGTAACATTTACCAATGCACCCTTAACCCTTTTCGAATGAAGATTAATTGCTGGGACCAACAGCTTCCCCTGCCCACAGACAGGGTGGCAAAAGAAGGCCATATAACTGTTTAATTCTCAGCAAGACCGGGGACCCAACTCAGGGCTTAAGCTTGGCAGTGACGCTTCTAACCAAGAGAGCCAAGGTCGCACAGACAGGATTAGTTCATAGCTCAATCAATGCAGTTGTAGTTTTTCAGAGAAGATTTTCTTTCACTGATACCAATTCTCATACAGGGCTGTCACAACTACCTTAAGGACACAAAAACAGTTTCCTTTGCTATTTGATGAAGGGTCATAAGTAAACTTATTTTCACATAAGAACAGTTACTTTTACCATTTAGTGATGGGTAAAAATTTACTGGACTACTGTCTCATAGTACCCTTGTCTCTTATCAATGAAAGTCACTAGAACATAATGAAAGAATTTTTTATGTGCAGCTCGAACACTACCTGTCACTATCCAAGGAGATTCATATTCAGATCACGCTTAATGAGATGTATAGAGTACATGCACTAATATTGAGCCATAAGGCTGATCTGGTAAGTATCCGCAATCAAGGTATATATGTATAAATGGTATGGACGTACGCAACTTTGTAAAATCAAAGTCGAGATCCTTAAATCCAAAAATTGATTTAGCGTTCATTTGCAGAATTTAACTTTCGATTGTAATCTGAAGAATTCACCAAGAGAATAACTCAATCTGAAACCGGTTCCAGACTTCTTGCAAGGTCTGCATTCCATTTGATAAATCAGCGAATCAATGTTTTGTTTCGTGCGTACCTCATGGGTATTGTATAGCGCACATGCGCTGAAATGACCAAAAATCTGATTTCAGATTTTCCGTTCCATTGTTACAGGAAATCCAAACAATCCAGATCTAAGGAATCGGGATTTAGGTTGTACAACAGAAATAAACCCTTAAAATGTTGGTTTAAACTTTTGTAAACATTAAAACTTTATGAAGAGCGTTTCCTAGGTTTATCTATTTCCTCTGATTCCTCAATTTTAAAAGATTTAAGATTTGCTTGATTACTCAACTTAAATGTAAAAGGTCCTTCTTTTTAAGCTAGCACAGCCGATTGTTAAAATTGATAGTTTGCATTGTTCAATCATCAGTTGGCGGTTAATATTTCACCGATGACTAAAGATTGGCTTTTGATGGTAACCTATAACATTTTGATTGGTAGCCATTCTATAATGACTGGTAGCCAATTAACGACTGATGGCCGGTTTATAATGGTTGATAATGCAGCTAATAAACCTAACGTGATAAGGCAACTGATACCCATTGAAAACGGAGGTAAATCTGAGTGATGATCAGTTTCTGTCACTTGCTGAAAACAGTTTTCAGCAAGTGACAGCGATCTCAAAATGTCAGTTGATGCCACGTTCACTTTATCGAATCTTGACAAAGCTGCTCTGACTACAATTTTCAGGCACTCACTGAAGATGATCCGTTAAACGTCATTCTGTCTGAGTTGGGTTCTCCTGGTTCACAGCAGAGCGTGTGTGACGACATCATGATAAACTTGCATCTTAGTAGCAGATGGAACACTAGCCAAGGTGAGAATGGTCTGGGACAGAGGGGATACTAGGGACAGAGGGGATGCTAGGGACAGAGGGGATACTAGGGACAGAGGGGATACTAGGGACAGAGGGGATACTAGGGACAGAGGGGATATTAGGACAGAGGGGATACTAGGGACAGAGGGGATGCTAGGGACAGAGGGGATACTAGGGACAGAGGGGATACTAGGGACAGAGGGGATACTAGGAACAGAGGGGATACTAGGGACAGAGGGGATACTAGGGACAGAGGGGATGCTAGGGAAAGAAGGGAGAATAGAGATGCTAGAATAGAGACACTAAAATTTAGTTAGGGAAAAAAAGGTGTGCTAGGGATGGAAGGGGTGCTAGGGACGAAGGGATGCTAGAGACAGAAGGGATGCTAGGGACGGAAGTGGTGCTAGGGACGAAGGAGTGCTAGGGACGAAGGGATGCTAGGGACGAAAGGGATGCTAGGGACGGAAGGGATGCTAGGGAGAGAAGGGATAGTAGAGAGAGAAGGGATGCTAAAGACAGGAGGGTTGTTACTTTTGAGAAGTGAATGGGATCAAATGACTGAACAAAAGAAAGATAAAATAGGGAAGAAAGAAGAGGAAAGAAAGGAAATAGAAAAGCAATTCTGAAGTTTGCGAGAGTGAGACCACGCACCTACAAGCAAGTTTCTTTCTAGCTGATCCCTATACCCATGTTAGGATTTTCTGGCCAAATGATGGTGTGGGCATTATAAGAATTTTTGTCACTGAGAAAGTGGAAATTATTTTTCCTAACACACGTTTCATTGCCTTTCATTTTTAAAATATTTTCTATGAATTATTTGCATCCTCTAGCACATTACTGGAGATTAAAAGTAAGAGGGGTTAAATTTTGGCTGAAAAGGAAGAAGTTAGAATGCAAAACACTGAAAATGCCTAAAATATAAACTGGCAAATATCTTTTGCTGAAAGGGGAAGACAATTGGTGGCACTCTTGCACCATTGAATATTTTGCAACTTTTTACTTCTTTCGTTGACTGAGGGAACCTGGCTTCCTTGACGGGACCATGTATCTTGTTTCTTTCCTCTTGCTCTGTTACTTCGTTGAACGAATAATTTTTGTAGATAAAACAAAGAATAAGATGAAGATGCTGACCAAATTGGTTTAAGATGCAACGCCTATGGTGTGATATCCTGATAACTAAGTATTCAACACTGACTAAAATATAAATTGAATCAACTTAGTGGAATTCCTATAGTGTGACACTGCGTTTCGACCGTATCGCACAACATTCTTCAGGTTTCTGCTGAGTCAAACCCCTGCAAAACACGGTCCCATGTGTGCGGTAATATAAACCGCAAACCATCGTTCTTATTAAGCGAAGGGCCCTCATTTCTTTCCCATACAGCCTGCTTAAAGTTGCGTCTCAACCAATTTTCCTCTTTGTCGTGCAGTGCGATACGGTTGAAACGTCGTGTTTCACTATGAGAATTGCAGTACGTTGACTCAATTTAAGTCTATATACTAAAAAACTGAATGACTCAAAACATTCATCGTCATACTGGCTAAAATTGTTTGACGAAGAGTCTAGTATAGTTTATTATTAGGGTGTAAGCAATCCATTTTAGTGACCCTTAACTTATCGTTCTCTAAAGTGTCAACGAGACACCAGTCGTGCGATGGGACGCTGGGCAGGCCTTCAGAAGGCAAGGTTTTGAAAGAGCAGTGCAGACAGCTGCTGACTGAAATGCTCAGTATGGTAAGTCAATTCCCTTTGATTCATATCTGCGCGCGTGTCGAACGACTTTCGCTTCTTCAGAGCTGAGTGCATGGGTTTCATGGTTTTTTAGTGCAACAGGGCGAGTGTCGAGACTGCGGTCGTTTTGTTTTCACTGGTTCGATTGCATCATCTGGCACATTGGAAAATGAAATGAACCTTTTAAATGTTTGAATAACCCGTTTATTTTGAACCAGCGTGCTAAGAACTGTATTATCCATTTTGATACAATTGATATATTCAAAACTATTCGGGTTATGGTACTAAATCTATAGTTTTAGATACATTTTTACGAGAAAAAGTGCAATTATTGTTAATTTAAATCTTAAAGTTTCGCTAACATTTTTATGTTACCATACCACATTTATTACTAATTTGTTTAGTACCTGAAAACTAGATGCCACTTGTTGCATAACAACTAAGTTTATGAACCACTTTAAATGGAGTGTGTGTATGCATGTTGTTGTGTTAATGGGTTTTTTTTTTGCATTTTAATGCATTGTACTGTATTACGCCATACTGCTACTGTCTCTACTGCTGTCACTTTCACTGCCAGTCATGGTCTCTCACTGACATTCACATAATCATGCTATCTCCATCATCGTCATTAAATCATCTATGTGATGGCTGTTATCACCATCTTCATCAAGATTAATAATACGGCTGTAAATGTGATTTAGTGATCGTTAATGCCTGTTCTCGCGCTCCTGGTTAGTGCCCCAGTTTGATGGATGAGCCAACTCTTCTGGACGCCATCAACCAAGCCAGTACACAAACGAATAGCGATGTCTGTCAGTTTGCAGAGTACATACTTTACAAGTATCAGGGATTTGAGGAATTCACCTCACTTATCGGTGCAGACGATCAGTTCTACTCAGAGCTCATTCAGGTATTTTTTATTTATGATTTAGACTCATTCTCAGCGATTTGTGTTACAATGTTTTCTGTTCTTTATGCACGCGCCGCGTTCTTTGAAGTTGATCGAATCCCAGTCTTTTTTTCCTTATCTTTGATACACATTTTTTTGTCACAGTATTTGAATTTGGGACTTCATTACGGAAAGTGATTAAAAAACTTTGTTGACCAAGTTCGTTAGTCATTCAATGCACACATTAGTTGAGAGATGTTTTTACTTTCTCCATCATAGTCTTTGAAATCATAAAGTTTCTCGTGTTTGACCTAAAGTACCAAAAAACGCTTTTGTTCAACACTGTTTCTGATTTACAGGAAGTTCGAGTAAAGCTTCTACGATGTGAGAGACTAGAATCCGAGTACAGAAGTCTCCAAGATGTGTATGGTGTAAGTTGCCTGTGCTTATTGATTGTGTTTCTTTGATTTATCGTGCTCTTCAAATCATAATTTGTGAGCTATAAATTATCTCATATCCAATAAGCACAAATGGAATAAACGTTTTAAATTTATTGAGTTTCCCAAAGCTATCGACAGCTGAAATTATCTCAGAACCATATTTTGCTTTGCACACTACACAGTCAGTTGCCATATATATGGTGAATTCGTTGTATGAGCTGATAACCGAGATTTAGTGATCCAATCAGAATGCTAGAAACGCGATATTCGATGTCGAAACCAAATAATAGTTGTTATACACGTTATTAATGTATCTATGCCGTTTGCAGAGCCTTCATATCCACAAAGATTTTCTCACCGAACAGTTGAATGCGTACAAAGGTAAGATAAACGTTGCTCCTTGTAGAACGTGTCAAAGGAACGCTCAAAACACTTATTGCTTGTAAAGCACTTGGATAAAACTTCAAAACGCGAGGAATTAGTTTAAGATAATGGTAAAAACAGTTCATTAGTATTTTCAGTGCCCTCGTGTCAATGTTACATGCCTTATCCATTTTTTCAAGGCGAAGCTTGTCGCACGTCTCCCACTTTTTGATAGTAGTTTTTGTTCAGAGTCGTAGAACTTAAAAATTGTGTTTTTTTCTGTTCCAGAGTATCTTGTTACCGCACGAAAGAGGGCTGCGTCCGTGCATAAGGTGAGATTACTCGGTGTGTAAGGTTTGACTATTGTCCTGCAGGGGGTTGTACAAGTTAAAAGCTGACAAACGCTATTACAATTCTCAGCTCCTGAATAAACCTTTCAAAGAGATTGAGAATGAATGGCCACTTTATTGGCAATAATTGGCTTATTCGAAAATTAGATTGAATAACACCAATCATTTCTACTCTTCAAGACAAGCAAAATGAATGGTCATTCTATAAGGTTTTATCAACTGGTTCAAAAGCTAGAATGAATAACACCAATCATTTCTACCATTCAAGACAAGCAAAATGAGTGGTCACTTTGTAAGGCTTCATCAACTGGTTCAAAAATAGTGTTAACAACACCAATCATTCCACTCATGAAAACGAGCGAATGTTTAGGGTGAAAAAAGTGGCACCCAAAGTATTAGGAAACTTAAAAAACGATAAGAACAATAAGGAATACAACAATGGGTGTTGAATGCACTGCGCGGGCCACCTGCTCGTCGTCTTGAAAATTAACTTGCAAAGTTTTTTATTTGGGCCATTGTGTTTGGAGTTAACACTATTTTCATTTTCCTCTGTACCACAATCTCTGTCTTTCTGTTGTCTTCTGTGGTTCTTCTGTACAAACTTTCAGCAGTCCTGCCTTCTTCAGGTGAGTTTTTAAGAGGGGAGGACTGCCGAAAGCTTGTACAGACGAACTACAGAAGAAGAAATACAGAAGACGACAGAAAGACAGAGACTGTGATACAGAGGAAAATGAAAATATTGTTAACTCCAACCACAATGGCCCAAATCAAAAACTTTGCAAGTTAATTTTCAAGACAACGAGCAGGTGGCCCGCGCAGTGCATTCAACACCCATTGTTGTATTCCTTATTGTTCTTATCGTAAATTACAACGTGGAAAGGTCAATTTTGAGTTTATTTTGATTGCGACAAAAACCTACAGAATATTTTGCCACTCTTCATTTACCTTTCACAAGGAAACTTTGCTTTTCTTTTTGTTCACAAAGCAACTGAGCCATACGTGATTGAAAAGTGAAAGCTAGAAGTGTCTTACTTGTTAATGTTTTTTTTTCAATTGTTGTTCTTGTCATTGTTCCTGTTTTTTTCTTTTTCTCTTTTTCTTTTTTCCTGTACTTAATATACATTGTCCTGATACTACTTTTCAACAAATAATAACTGTAACTTCCGCCTGACCACAGCCACTTAACTCGACTAGCCTATGCTATTTTTAAGTAGCTGTGTTCCTCCTATTATAATATTTATCTGTAACTATCTGTAAAAATACGGTAACTTCTGACTAACGAGGACTAAATAAATTGTTGTTGTTGTTAGCGGTCGTCGTCGAGGTTTCCGTCCTCGTTACATAAAGGGCCTTATAGCCCTTTATGTAACGAATAAGTTACAGCGTTTCGTGAAAACACCATATCAGTGTTAATACTTCTTCTGTGTGTGTTTTTTTCTCCTCAGAGGTCGAGTTCGTTTGGGTCAAAGTCGCTAGCCATGGGAAAACCACTAAAATTGGCGTTTACTCAGCTGGAGAGAGACGGCATTGTCATTGAGAGTCGTGAAATGGAAGACAAAAAGTACGTATGGTGGTGAAATTTCTTCTCGGAATTTAGTCGTAACGGAAAACAATGTATACTAGTCGATGATACTCAAAGCCTGGGGCACAAAAAAGACACGCCCATTGGCACATTTATACATACAAGAACATTGATATGTGAACATACAGGGTCACTCGTAGATTCACGAGGTAAAAAAGAACAGGTAAAGATCTTGAGGTTCGAGAACAAGTTACAGAATCTGCATACAAACGCCAAGGTGTGTATAGACACGCCCCTGACACGTTCAGGCAGACGTAGGAACTTACGAACAAGAACTTGGTACACACCTACGATATAAGAACTCCTGATTCGTACAGCCAGACGTAGGGAGTTACGAACAAGAACTTGGTACACACGTACGGTAAACCAGGACGGTGTAAGTACCCCTGATTCGTACAGGCAGACGTAGGGACTTGCGAACAAGAACTTGGTACACACGTAAGGTAAACCTGGACGGTATAAGTACCCCTGATTCGTACAGGCAGACGTAGGGAGATACGAACAAGAACTTGGTACACTTATACGGTAAACCTGGACCGTATAAGTACCCCTGATTCGTACAGGCAGACCTAGGGACTTGCGAACAAGACCTTGGTACACTTATATGGTAAACCTGGACGGTATAAGTACCCCTGATTTGTACAGGCAGACATAGGGACTTGCGAACAAGAACTTGGTACACACGTAAGGTAAACCTGGACGGTATAAGTACCCCTGATTCGTACAGGCAGACGTAGGGAGTTACGAACAAGAACTTGGTACACTTGTACGGTAAACCTGGACGGTATAAGTACCCCTGATTCGTACAGGCAGACCTAGGGAGTTACGAACAAGAACTAGGTACACTTATACGGTAAACCTGGACGGTATAAGTACCCCTGATTCGTGCAGGCAGACGTAGGGAGTTACGAACAAGAACTAGCTACACTTTTACGGTAAACCTGGACGGTATAAGTACCCCTGATTCGTACAGGCAGACGTAGGGACTTACGAACAAGAACTTGGTACACTTATACGGTAAACCTGGACGGTATAAGTACCCCTGATTCGTACAGGCAGACGTAGGGACTTGCGACAAGAACTTGGTACACTTATATGGTAAACCTGGACGGTATAAGTACCCCTGATTCGTGCAGGCAGACATAGGGAGTTACGAACAAGAACTTGGTACACTTATACGGTAAACCTGGACGGTATAAGTACCCCTGATTCGTACAGGCAGACGTAGGGAGTTACGAAAAAGAACTTGGTACACACGTAAGGTAAACCTGGACGGTATAAGTACCCCTGATTCGTACAGGCAGACGTAGGGAGTTACGAACAAGAACTTGGTACACTTGTACGGTAAACCTGGACGGTATAAGTACCCCTGATTCGTACAGGCAGACGTAGGGACTTACGAACAAGAACTTGGTACACTTATACGGTAAACCTGGACGGTATAAGTACCCCTGATTCGTACAGGCAGACGTAGGGAGTTACGAAAAAGAACTTGGTACACACGTAAGGTAAACCTGGACGGTATAAGTACCCCTGATTCGTACAGGCAGACGTAGGGAGTTACGAACAAGAACTTGGTACACTTGTACGGTAAACCTGGACGGTATAAGTACCCCTGATTCGTACAGGCAGACGTAGGGACTTACGAACAAGAACTTGGTACAC
>JAOBAT010057589.1:0-26953 GCA_026413305.1 Hydrozoanthus tunicans | reverse complement strand
TTTTTCAGGTTAATCATTCACAGAGGTTATCAGAGAAGCCACTTACTCCGTGGGTTGTTTGTGACAAGAACGGAAAGATTTTAGCAGCCCACTGCGATTGTATGGCAGGACTCGGCGAGAGCTGCAGTCACGTTGCGTCACTTCTTTGGGCCATAGAATCTGGTGTTAAAAAACGTGAATCGCTGACGGTAACTGAGAAGTCAGCTTACTGGGTGCTTCCTACAGCTGTTAAAAATATACCTTATGCAAGAAAACTAGATATTGAATTCTTCAAGTCTGCTGCTGATCCAAAAGAATCTTCAATGTTTTATCCTCCTCCAAAAAAATTTGCTGACTTTTTAAAAAAAGTAAAAATGTTGTCTCCTTCAAAACCTGCTGTTTCCTCACTCATGCCAGAATTCTCTGATGCCTATGTCCCAAGCTCCTTGAAAGAAGATCTTCCACCAGTCTTGACTGAACTTTATGATCGGAATCTGACATCAGAATCATTTGGTGAAATAATGGAAGCATCCCTCCCCAAAGCCACTGATTACTGCACCATTACAGAGGCACAGCAACAGGCTGTAGAAATAGAGACGAGGGAACAGTCCAACTCTAGACTGTGGTTTAGGATAAGAACTGGCAGGGTTACTGCGTCAAAATACAAGATGGCCTGTCACACAGATCCAGCTAATGCATCCCAAAGCCTCATCATGCAGATTTGTTACCCAGAAACTTCGAAATTTTCAACCGAGCTGTTATATTGGCCAAGCAGAGAATAGCGTCTGCAGGCAGGCTATAAAAACACTGTAAATAACCTGTAGAATTAATAAGCTGAAACTCAAAATTTATATGTATTCATTTAGTTGACACTGAAAATTGTGTGTAAGTTCAATTGCGAACTCTGTAGACTACTTTAAAGTTGATCTAAACACAGCTTGAAGTATATGTAAATTTTAGTCACTGGAAATGTATTTTAAAGCTGCCCTTCAATTCTCTGCAAATCTGATTAAAAAGTCTATAAATCGATCACCTGTAATTTATCAAACTGACACTGAAAATTGCCTGTAGTATATAGTGCAAACCCTGTAAACGTGATACACTAACTTACAAATTGATTGTATAAACTTTAATTGCAAACCTTACTAACGTAAGTTGAATAAGGTGACCCTATCAATTCACTTAAGTTAATTGCGAACCCTTGTAAAAAAAACCTGTAATTTTTTGGAACTGAAATTTAAAAGAAATGGCCTGTAAATTTTATCATAACTGAAACCGTCCGAAGAGAATTAATTAAGGCAAACAACTGAGACCTATATGTCATTTCCTAATATAGATATGAGAATCTGTTAACGAGTTGTGCGTTGAAACAAGATTAACTTTCTTAACCCTGTTAGTTACGTAATTAGTCCTGATCAGTTGCGTCGAAGGAGGGGAATGACACCACTGCGGTCCTTATTAAATTCAACACTACTGGTTTGAATACTTTTATTTTAGGACAAGGATGTGGACATTGTTCTAGTGTCTCTTTTGGTTTTAGTAACTCATTACTCGTGCCGGGGCCGTAAGGCCGGCACGAGATTTAAAATGGCTTTTAAATCTATATGGCGTAATTTCTGGTCACGTGGTTTGTCATATTGTTTGCTTGGTACAAGCAACAACGCCATTTTAATTCTGCTGAGATTTGGGCGTTGTTGAAGAAAAGGATGGAGAGTTGCTTCGTGGAGGCTCAAAGTACATACAAATGCATACACCATTCATGGTAGAAGTGCTAAGCGAAAAAGAATGCCAAACTGAACTTAAAGACACTCAGATATATATCAGAGAAAAACAAATACAAGTTGTTCAGTTGTTAACAGGAATTGTTTTGAGTACATAAAACTAAGACAAAATATCGCGAAGATGTCAGTTTCTATCTACAAGATACAATAAGGAAGATTTGACGAGCTAAAATTGCCCATTATCGAGTTAAGTTTTATATGTCTGGTTAGTATACGTGTTCTGTTTTATATTAATATATAAATATCTACTTAATGAGTGCATCGTTCATTCCAATGGCAACTATAGCAATTACTTTTTTTTTACGTTCTTTTATACTTAACCTTGTATAAGTTGCTGGTTGTACATGAAAATGTTTCACGACTATGATAATGATCGTGATATATTTGAGAAGGATGAACTGCTATCTGTAATTACTTATCACAATAAGAGTAAGTTTCTATTAAATATGTAAACAATAAACACAGACCTTGTGCTACGCGTGATAGTGAGCCGAGTAGAATCCCAGTGAAACAATTGCAACGCGTTTTGCAGAAAAGTACGAAGAATCGTTTGCAATTATACAGCCAAAAATGTACCGAATTGATCAGAATTTAGAAATTACAAATGAAGAAGATCATACATTTTGTTTTAGTAACGGAACTGATTCAAAGTTTCTGAAAAACAAATCACAACAGCATGTGATTTTAAAGTTCAATAATTAAGCCCGTCTATGATGACGGAATATCAAAAAAGGTGTGAATGCAGTGTATGAGTATATATTCAATTTATAGGGAATGCAAGTTGATTTAAATCGTCGTTCGGTTCTGCATCATGCCGAGCAAAGCACAACATAAATCGTGCCAGACAAAGATATGCATACTCGCGGACTGTGAAGTGTTTTCTCATAAATTTTGTGTGTTTCACTTCTGTTCTATTCTTATCAAGGGAACCAGTTTGAAATCGTTCTTGCGATTGTTCAGTGTGAAAAACTTGCAAGGTTTGTGGAACTCGAGTACTATCAAAAGAAAAACATCTTGATTTCAAATTCTTGAACTTGAAATTGAAAACTTAATGTGGCATATAGGTTTTGTATTTCTCAGTGTCACACCGCAAGCAATTGCAAGGAAAAGCCATTTTTTAAATAAAAATCTGTAAATTTAGTCTTGAGAACTTAAACTGCAGTTTTGACGGTCTATTAGTTGAAGTATTGAGAAAATGTTAAAAGCTAGAATGAGCAGCTTTAAAATCGGATCAAGTGCAAATCACTTTTAGTCGCGCGTCGGCCTTACGTAAAAAAGTCGATCAAACCCATGGTGCTTTATTCCTTTATACAGTGTATATAATGGCCACTTAGTATGCTTTGTGTTGCGTGAATGAAAATGTGGACTACTTGAGAGGAAAAGAGAACAAGAAGGATGTTTCAGATAATGGAAACAGTGAAGTCAAGCTCAAAAATTGCCTACAAGTACAAGTTAAGTTCTAGATCGAGGGGACTTCAGAAACTAATGAAAATATTATTCTTACGAGTTTGAAAGTTTTTCAGGAGCCAGTGTAAGGTCCTTTAAGCGATCCCTGCTTAATGAAAAGCTACTTTAACAGGGAAAATCATGCATCATCGCGATAAAACATACTAAACAGCCAGTGGGGTTTATATAGATGTCCAATCAATCTGAACCAAAATCTGGGAGACAGTCGTGGCTATTGTTATAGTTTCAAACTCGTGATACAGGTGAATCTTAGAGAACCTATGTGTTTGTACAAAAAAGAGAGAATCTGTAACAAGAATAATTCATATCAGTACGTAAAATATCTATAGAGATTTTACTTTATAGTTCAAACCAACTGAATTTAATCATGAAACACGTTACTGTAAGTTTTTTGATAAGCTAAAGCAACTCCGAAGTCGTTTGATTTCGAATTTGAGTACATATTTTCAGAACTCCGTAATATTGAAAGCCTGAACATTGTCTTCCCCAATGCATGGGCACGATTAAACGCTCATAGAGCGTCTTGTTTAACATAAGTCATATCTCATCATGAAATTCATTTTAATACCGCTGATTAAACTATGAAATTAACCCTCACATCACTTGCTAACTGGTTTGTAAACTTGTAAAGGAGCCGGCAGGTGAGATTCGTCGTTGATGGGTTGATAACAACACCCGAATGACTCAGTGTAGCTAATAACGTTATAACAGATACTTTCAAAACACCGAACGGAACAAAAATAAACGCACTTTTATACGCCGATGGTTGATTATCTTATTGTGTAAAAAAAGTTTGCTTATCGGGAACTGTTTTAATACCGTAGCGTTTTTTGCCATAAAACTGTCAGTTTTCAGTAAACGAAAAGAAGTTGAAAGTTATGGTACGCAGTATAAAATCACCAAAAAATAAAACAAAGTAAGTTTTTAATAAACAAAAACCAACTAGAAACTGTTGAGGACTATATTTATTTAGGAGTCAAAATCTCTTCTACCGGAAAACCGATTACAAGCACAAGAAAAAGCTCTACGTGTTTTTCATATATATATAGTATATAAACCTTAACAAATTAGCTACACAAAATGCACACAAATTTTTCAAACGATAAATTAATGTTCCACTTCTGTCATACGAATGTAAATTGGGGGAGCTTATACAAAACATAGAGGTTGGATTTTTGGGAAAAAAGTGCAATTCAAAAGTCCAATTACGTTTTTGCAAATATAACAGAGAAAATCTTAGAGTGACAAGCTGACCGCAGTAACATTGTAGAATAATTCAATATTTTACACGAAAAGCCAGAGAATTCCCTAACCAAGTAGGCTTCAAAATATAGTCAAGTTTTCATACAAATATAAAAAAATGTTAGCATTTATGATGTAAACTGTACGGATAATTTGGAAAGTGTTGTCACAAACAGTGTATAATTTGGTAAAATTATCTAAAAATTGTGACTGAAATTTTGGTAAATTGTAGAATTCAGAATGAAATATCCGGTACCGCAACTCGTCGCTTTCTCGCACTCTCTTCAAAATGACGTCCACGGGAGAATTGAACATTATTTTCTTTATGGAAGGAGTGCAAAACTACTACTGCTTTAACAAAACGGCCAAAGTTATAAAGATAAATATGTCGAGATAAACTGCGGGGGTGATCAATGGCGTAATGTTTGATATTTAGAGAATAAAACTAAAATTGTTAGGGTTTATTTAAGGAAGTGTCAGAAGCTTTGGGATCTGGCATGCAGGGAGTGCTAGCGGTGTGTGTTCACATGTACCCAAATCAAACATTTTACCAGGACTCGACTGGCTTCATTAATAACGACTTTGTGAAAGTACGCAAAATTCGTGCCCAAATGTTTCTTGATCCAAGCTCTCCTACAAAAGAATCGAGAGACAGCAGCGATCATATGGAGGAACCACATCGCTAGCATCTCTCAACGACGGCGATAGTAGCGACAGGAATGAGTGATTTTATGGAAACCCGGCTTTTGTAAAACATATAAGACCAGAAACAGACCTTCATGCATTGAAGATAAAGATATAGTTTTCTGATGACTGAAAACTACGATACAAATCATTAATTTAAAAAAATCAAAATGGTAATAAAGTGAAAAATTTGTGTAAAATAATTTTTTTTCGACTCATAAAGTCTATTCAGGTTAAATCGTTTGTTTGCGGCAGCATGAAGTCTCGAATTGTTTTCAGCTACGTTATACGTATATTATTATAGATCTATTTACACTATCTATGTCTATCTGTCTGTTTGTCTGTATGTCTGTCTGCATGTCTGTCTGCCTGTATGTCTGCCTGTCTGTCTGTCTATTTATCTATCTATCTATCTATCTATCTATCTATCTATCTATCTATCTATCTATCTATCTATCTATCTATCGATCTATTTATACTCCAAACAAAAACAGTCAAATGCATGTCAAGTAGATTCGTAAACTGAACTAGAAAGCAAAAGATCTTGTCATGAATTCAGTTTCAAAAGATTTATGTCAATTACCAAAACTCGCTAAAGTAGAAATCATCCTGGTCGAAGAAGCCAATCAGCAATCGGTGGATTAATTGATGTTCCTGTTGACTGTTCTTATCTGACCAAGAAATCGGACCACGCTCGAACGGAAACGAGAAAGGAAGAAATTAGAAATTTCTAAACTCAAAAAGTGTTTGGTATCCAATTAACAAACAATATCCGATGTGTTCATATTCTTCGAGACAGTTCTGTAGATAAGTGTACAAGTTTTGCAACTTGGTGTTGTATAAATAGAATGGGGATTGAAGGAAATCGCCTCTCAAGTTTGAGTGATCAGAAAAAAATTTCTGAGTCACTGACGGGAGTGGAACACCGAATTCCAGCAGGGAATAGACAAGAACTTATCCTATAACTCAGCTCCCCATGTGAGTCTCTGTAGCTCAGTGGGTAGAGCATCTGACCGGTAATCAGAGGGTTGTGGGTTCGATTTTCTGATCACTCAAACTTGAGAGGCGATTTCCTTCATTCTATAAGTTCTGTAGATAGTTTCATTGGTATAATAATAAAACGCAACGGGGTCTGTAACGATTTAAATGAGTTTCATTCTGACATCTCTTTCAGTTTGTTTGTTTTTCACAAATGTTAGGTAATTACCTTTTATGTATTCAATGCCGGTTAAGCTTACTATCGTCCGTTCGTGAGAGCGCAGATAAAACGTTTCTTTGTTTTAAACGGCTTAAGTTAGCATGGAAAGGACGGTTTCTGTGATCTCTAAACCTTGTCAGATATCAGAAAAATCTAAAGCATTAAGAAATTATTGAATTTTGTATCCGAAAGTATCCTTCTAAAGCGCCAAGTACATGAACAAGAAATGCTGAAATTCGAAATTCAACAATTTTCCGCAGGTTTTTTATATTTACGGACATTTAACGACTTTTAAAGGAAAAGAGTGACACATCTTTCGATAAAAAACCGCGTTATTATTATCTAACGATTCGAGCCAAAAGGCGAGAATCGTGAGACGGTAGCACCCATTATAAAGCCGCGTGCGTAAGCATTGAGCTGCAGACAAGGTAATTTAACAATACTGAAAAGAAGATGAGTCGATCGCCTCGCGAAAATTGCTTGCGACGGCATGGGTGGGGTTTAGACTAATTAAGATCTTTTCCTTCCTTTTGATGGTCTGAAATTGGTTTTGATTTTAAAGTCTCGAGCATATAAAAAAAAGTAATGGATGAAGCAGTCGAGAGAGTGCACGCTTAAGTAGAAACTTTCAAGGAAGTCGATCTTCAGCCCTATTTACACGGCACACACTAACTGGGTTGAAATTAACCCGGGTTCGACCCACCAAAGACGTGTGTAAACACAAACCTGTGACAAACCCGGGTTAGTTTTACACACGCATGCCCAGTTTCACCAACAACTAAGCATCACGCATGTGCAGAATCAAAACTAGCCCGGGTTCAATCCAGGTTATGTTGATGTTTACACGTAACTTTTCTAAACTAAACCTACCCGGATCGAACCCACCTCTTGAAATGGGTTAGATTTAACCCGGGTCGAACCCGGGTTAGTTCGTGCCGGTAAACAGGGGTTTATAGTGCAAGCGTGTCTCTAAAATGTTATCAACGATTTAAGTCTCTTTGACAGTTCAAAAGTTACGCTCTTTGTTGTCATTCTTTCCGATATTAAAGGTTTTTGTTAGAATCGAACTAAAAAATGTTTCCACTTAATTACAACGTTATTGATAAACAGCAAACCAACATAAAGCATAATAAAATCATTGCAAAATGATTCCCCACCTTCTCGTTCAACTTCCTTTGTTCTTTCTCGTTGAGAACAAGCTCAAATCTCAAAACGCCTTGAGCAACGTCTTAATGATTGTAAACAAAAAGTGCTTAAAGAAGCAAATTAACGGAGCCGCTTGCATTTGACGTCAGAGGAGACAAAACAAACTTCTAACCAATTCAAAATTGATCAAACTAAATTTTAAATGAACTGAGGCTAGGGTGTTCTTAAAGTTTTTAGCGATTTTAACCTTAAATTGTTCTTATATTTCTAAAGAGTGGGTTAGTGGTAAGGAAAAGAAAAAAAGACGCAACGAAAAACGTGTTTCTAGATTCTCGCTATGCATGGCAAGCGATGACTGGAGAATACTTCATGATCATTTTTTTGAAAGTGCGCTTGCAAAACTGCCTGATGAAATTTCAGCCTCAGTTTCTTATCTTGTTTTTAATTTGTTGGCAATCTCATCCTGGGTATTCTCATAAAGTTTGCTCTTTTAAAAATAAACATGTATCGACAAAACGTGTTGTTAAGTTTCCATGGAGTTGACTTGAATTCTTTACAAGCTCTCACAAATTGCTCTCAAGGTTAAATTAACTGCAGTAAGTAAAAGAGTTCGTGATTTGAAACAAAGAACAACGTTTAGTCTCAACTTTTTAGTATTTAAATCTATTTACTACATCATCCATTCAGGGGGCTCTCCGTTAGACGGGACTCCATGCAATATGGGGCCCTTTTTCATGCATTTAGTACATAAACTTGTAGAGATTTCACACTCTTTGTTTTAAAAACGGTACAGGTCTTATGCTTCAGATATTTAATTTTGCACGAAGTTTTGCTTCCAGATGTTTCTTGCGAAAGCATAGTTTTCCGTCCAGGCTTGTTCTAGAATGCTGTTTCCAACTATATACTTACGTATTAGTATAATAAAGGATATGAATAACAGTTGCAGGCATTTTAAAGGGAAAGCGCTAGGATCAAATTGGTATTTAAAAAGGTTCAAGACTGTGTCAAGGCCAATTTAGGTAAGTGTTAGTGAATTACCCTGGGGCCCCAGATACTAATATCAGTAAGAGACTACATTTTTTTCTACCAGCAATACCTTTGACACGTGACCAGAACTAGTGGCAACCGAAATATTGTAAGTGCATTGAGGCCTTGTGAAATACGGGGCTAAGAACTGTAAATTAATTTTAAATTTTAGGCCAATTCATTTTATCCGCGGCCGAAGTTTTACAGAGCCAGTCACAAACTTACTAAGTGCTTAACAAGACAGGAAGTAAAAGAAAGCAAACCCATAATATATTTGACATAAGATTGTAGTTCTCCTCGAGGAAACAGAAATGGTCGTTTTCACTGTAACGAGTCATTACACTTAATTAGTTTCTTGATATTTTAGTTTGACATCCGCTCAGATGTCTATAAATGCTTCCTTAAGGTCTTAAAACCAGGCAGCTTCTCTTTTTGCTTCACTGTCAATCTTATGTTTGAACATGGACATAGTATTTGTATCCAGGTCTTTTCTTCTTGTTCTAATGATTTTCTCAGCTGTAGGCAATTGCTGGCTTTGCACCGGTAAAAGGGGCCTCACAAAGTTTACGGTAACGTTTTTTTACAAATGCTGTGTTTCCAAATGTTGCATTATTCTTTTTCTGTATCTAAATTGTTATGGATTAGGTTATTTTGCTGTGAGAATGTGAGATCATATTGGGGTGAAAATAATTATACTTCCCTCCTTTCTTAGAATTTTCAACATGGTTTCAAAGCTTGTGTCCAAAGAGAATTTCAATGTCTGTTTATATATTATGTTCAAAACCAGTTTTTCATGGGTATGGTTAAACTTTTCTTTCCAGTAGAAGTTCAAAGGTTAACGAATTTACTACACAGTTTTTAAACAAAAGTTTACAGACTTCAGAAAATTTACCAACAACATCATTATTTGTTGCTAAAAAAAGCATTTTAGTGGCAAAAAAACGTCTCTTTTTCAATTTAAACTACAAAATGGTATCAACTTACCTAGTAGATATCTTGAAAGGATGAAATACTGTAGAGCATGCTTGCCTGTTTAAGACTGAGTCTTAGATAAGGCTTCATATTAGTAAATCTAAGTTGTTGTAAACTACTAAGTTGACTCATTCAGCTCTTTTTGCATTCTGTTGCCTCTAGGCGGGAAGAAAATCTAAGAGTAAGAGTACACTGCAAGATGAACAATTAACCTCCAATTCTAACTGTAAACTATACCGCAATCCCCTGACCAGCGAACTACTCAAGGAGCAACAAAAGAATACCTTGAAAAAAATTGAGACACCACTCGAAAGGAGGTTGTAAACAACTAAACATGGCGGCCATGGAGATTAACCAAAGTTTGAACGGCGTTTCGAACATCCTTGTTCTACTTTGTAGTCAGAAAATACGACCATTAATGTATAACTAGAAAAAAAATCTAACAGTAAAACATTTGTCGTAGAAAGACTAAAGTAAATCTTGTTAGTACGATTCTGTTTAAAGAATGCTTTTCTTTTAGACTCTTGACATTCAAACATAAACCTTCCTCGATTAGCTTTGCAACTTGCAGCTTCATGTGTATCTATGCAATGTAGTAAATTGTGCAAGAATAAACTTGAACTTGAACATGCAATACTTCCAACGATTGTACTGAAGGCTGCTCTTTAATGATTTGGGATGTATACATTCTTTTTCGAAACATTTTTTAAAAACAGATTATAACCAACACGCGCTGCTAGATCGAGAAGCTTAAGGGACATAAAAACGTTTTGAACCAGATAGGCTAATTCACTTCTGATTCTTTCGGATAGATTTTGTTGTCACCCATCAGTCTTTGAAAGCTATCCTTTTCCTAAGTCATCTTCAATTTTCAAAGTATGGGTCAGTCTCTCATTTTGTTTTTGATATTTTGAGTCCTCATTCACAACTCGCACAAGAAAACAAATTAACCAGCATGATATTTTGGTATGTTATCATATTAGAATAAAGATTATATGTAGAGGGACGTCTAAATAATTCTAGGTGTTATCATTGATCATTATTATTTTTATTATCAGTAATGATATTATTATTGTTATAATGATTGATGACTCATTTACTGTCATTCTTTACAGCATAGTTTCTTCGTTAATTTTGAGTTATTGATGGCCGCCCTTTTCATAATGTAGCAATTCTTGAGGTATTTTTCATTTTGCTGTTTTACTATTCAGTGAAGAATAAAACAGAGAGAGAGAGAGAGAGAGGAGGCCGAGAGAGAAAGAAAGAGAAAGTCAAAAGAGAGAGAGAGAGAAACAGACAGTTGGGTAGACAGAAAGAGAGAACATGCTATATTTTTAAATTTGAAATATATAAAAGGAACGTGTAAATAGAAAGAAATAAAGAGACAGTTACTTGAGTTTCACTCACTAAGCGATCATCAAGGAGGGTAATCGTAACGGTTGGGTTTCTAATTGGCTGGGTGAGAATTGTTTTCGTTACGGCATTAAGTAATTAGTTCCAATCTTCTGTTGTGCATCACTGGCTTGTCAGCAGGAAAACACAGAGTTTCTCAGCAAGAAGCAGATTGCAGCGGGAGGGCTTTCCTGAGTAGGGCTTTGCTCGCTTAATTGTTGATCATTTGAGCTCATGATCAGTTCCCTCTAGCTCTTAGATGTATTTGGAGAGGCAGGTGCTGTGTGAATGTTTGCGATATTTTAATTAAATATAGTCTTTGGTGGATTGCTCAGTTGAGCAGATATAAATCTTAGACCGGCCGATGTTTGTAGTGACAGTGCATGGGTTTGCATGGACTATGCCAATTTTCGGCTTGGCACGCACCGTCAACGGAACAGAAATTGTTTTTCTTGCAATTGCAGCTGTCGGAATTAATTTAGTCGGTTTCGCTTAGGATTTTTGCATTGTGTTGTGTGATTAACTGATGTATGTTGCTTGTGCAACTGTAAGTTTTCCAGTTGTAGTGTTCCAGTTATAAAATCATAGATATAAGTTATAAAAATATATTTTCGTAAACATGTGGTGTGTTTCGGCAATACTACATCGTCAGAATGTGACAATGTAATAAGCACATGCCGAATTATAGCACATGCAACAATATATCAGTGTATGCGCACCTAGAATCATTTTTTGACTTGATCAAGACGTTTTTTCGGAATTTGTTTTATTCTATATTTTTGGGACTGTCAGGAACCGCCGGAATGCCATTCTGTATACGTGGTTGTATTCTAAATCTAGCACCTTTATTATGCTTTTGTTGCTCTCTGTGTTTCTTAAGCTAGCTTACAAATAAAAATCAGAGCATACGAGGACCTGTGAGGACGTATACACTTTTGTTTTTTTTTATAAGAACCAGTAAAATTTTGCCCAGGCTCAATGTTCTTATTTTTTTTTACAATTTGAGGCTCAAGTTGTTCTTATTTTGTTCTTAACTGCAAGGTTGAAAATCGACTTGAAAGGCCTTCCGGTATTTATGTATGCCCAGTTTTTAGTCAGTTAGGCACGTCATTTTAATGGTGTTTAATATATGTACTGTATCAAGTTACATACTCAATTTGCTATTTTTTTAACGCTCATTTTGCAATTCTTTTCTTTTATAATTTTTTTAAAATTTTCATTTCAGCCTCAAATTGTTCTTAATTTGTTCTTATTTTTCGGGCGATTTGAGTCTCACTGTTATTATTAAGTGTGTTGTTAATAAAAAAAAAGTGTAGTCTTTTTGCCATTTCACTTCATCATAAGTTGGGCCTACAAAGATGTCGCTTGTCCCACATTTTTTGGACTTTTGTCACATCTTTTTTTAGTATAAAATGTCGCTGGCGCGTTTTCGTCTGAACAAAATGTCGCAATTTTTTGGCAATTATTTTGCTTTGCTAGTTTCTTTTCAGCTCCAGTTTATTAATCGTTGTCAAAATCCGAATCAAGTAAACATGACGAATAATGTATCTGTGCTTTAAGCTCGGACAAAAAGTATCGCGAGAAACTGATTAAATATGTTCCTGGATGTTTTGATACATAGTTGATCTCTGATGTCCTTTGTCGCTGTCGTAAAAGCTGCTGCATGAAACTGAGTAATTTGTGATTTCATTTGTATAGGTCATCACACGACCTCAGTTCAATCTGGAAATGTGGTTTTTTCAAAAAGTATAAAAAAAACGGATCAGTAAAAATACTAACTCAAACACATGGTTTCAGTTCGTTTGTCTAGGCAAGTGTTTTTTAAATCAATTTGTCGTGTACGCTAACTTACACACAACGAGTCTTTTCTCTTTTGCTTTGAGTTAGTTGAACTATTAGTCTTTTGTTAAATCCCATACCTAACTTGGCACCATTATAGATTTCTTATTCTTGATAATGGCATCGAGAGGATGCCGAAAGGTCAATTGATATTTTGTTGTTTTTCTTTACTTATTCTGATATTTGTAATGTTTTCCCTATTCAAATAAAGTTATTTTACATATAACTTTGTGGTTTTTTTTTTAGTTTTAGATAATCAGAAAACACGTATGATTCTCTGAAGTCATAAAATTTGCTTTCTTTTGTATAAATTGAACATAACAATTTTAACACCTTACGATAAATTTCATATGTTCACACGACGTTATGTTTTATTCCCTGGATTTTCTTTCTTTTGATGTTTGCAGTATTTTTCCTCATTCATATAAAGCTATTTTTTGCATAATATTGTGGTAATTTTTATTTTCAAATAATCCAAAAATACTTATACACGCTTTTTTTTATGAGAACCAGTAAATTTGGCCGAGGCTCGTTGTTGTTAATTTTTTTGGCGATTTGAGCCTAAAATTGTTTTTAATTTGTTCTAATTTCTATGTATGTTTAAATAGAAGAAAAACTAAGCCAAAAGTGTTGCATTGTTTATGACTGTATTGGAAAACGGACTTGGTCAATTTATCCCCGTGAATTTGTTGTGGATTCGTCGATATTTTCCCCGAGACGAAGCATTGCGAAGCATTTCTTGTTTATTCTTTAATGTTCAGTTTAAGATCGAAGTTCAGTGAAGTTTTCAAAAAAAGTAGCTATGAAGCCTTGCCTCAGGTTGTTCAACTTTGGCGAATCTAAGCCTTGTTGTTCTTATAAAAAAAGCGTGTAGTTCTCTGATGTCATAAAATTTGCTTTCTTTTGTACAAATTGAACATACCAATTTTAACACCTTACAATAAATTCCATATGTTCACACGACGTTTTGTTTCATTCCCGAAAATTCCTCAGTCTTCGCTTTTAAGCAAAAGCTTCGAAATGCCGTATTTTTTCACTAAAGACAGAAGCGAATGCGCTTCTTAATTTCTCGTCCTAAATGTCAAAACAATTCCGTTTATTTGTCAAAATGTATTCTGTAGACGTCCATTTTAGTGAACAGTTTTGATTAATATCGAGACAAGCGACTCTCTTCCAAGCTAATTCACCTCAATCAACTCAATTGGTTGCGTTTTGGTGTGGCAGTCGCTTTCGATACAAAGAATTGGGCACTCAATGCAATTTAACAACACATTCCCCAAAACAACTTTTGTTTCTCAAAATTAATTGTAAGTTTAGCACTAGCATAAAAAAAGTTGTAAAACAACCTAATTACCCGTGGAAAACACAAAGACTCGATCGCAATTCGTTCTTTCAGCAACTCTGATCTTCGTGTTACAATCAGGTCAGTGTGGTAGATTTGCGACACAAACAAATAAAACGCCCCTCACCTCAAAAAAAAAAAAAAAACGCTCCGTATCGTTAAAATAACCCTAACTCATATAAAAAAGACATCTGACAAATATTAGTATGTTGCTGTGAGGATTTTGCAAAAATATCAGTGCAAAACAAGCTTAACGAGCCAACTCACCTGCCAAGCTAATAAAGTTGGTTTGCAGACAGAGTTTGAAGTTTCGGCGCAGGATATGACAAGTTCAATCGTCTCTACTTGAGTTATTGATAAATGGAAAGTTTAACCTTCCAGTCTTTCGGTGTAAAAGTCCTTAAAGCCAGAGAAATCTGTCCAAAACAACTTTTAACTTTTTAAAAACTTGTTTATTTACGGGCGATGATTAAATAGACAGCCGTCCTTCACCAGCAAATAAGTTGACTCCGAAGTAATGTTATGAATGGTACCCTTTCAAAAAAAGATTTTCAGCCGGGCGTATGGTGATCATAAAACACCAATTAAAACATTGTTATTACATATGTCGTTGTATTCTTTATCGTATTTCAAAGTCCTTATCTTCTAACATCGTTCTTTTTTTATCACTCATTGTTGGTCTTTGATTTCTTAAAGGAAGCTTAATTTTGTTCCTACCAATAAGAATTTATGACATTCCAGGAAAATCAAACTGAGACTGAATTCTTTCCTGTTTAGAAACGACTAAACAACAAACGCTGTGGTCTAGCTCTTCAACTTTACCTTATCTAACAAACAACTCATTTTCAAAGGTAATTCTATGAAACCACGCCGGAAGGTCATCCATCTTGCCAAATAGACCTAGCCTAAATGTCTTTAGAGTATATGACCTTGTTTTTTTAAAGCTTACCATTCGTGGGCACTTTCATGTAAAACAACTTTGCAGTTCTAGTAAGTTATGTTGTTTTGTAACTCAGTATCAAGACAACAGACTGAACAAAAAACTGCTGCAAAAAGATTGGTTTGTGATTTTATTTACCTCTTTTAGGTCAACCGTTAATTGAGTAGAGTTGAGCTAACTTAAAAAAGCAGTTTTGTAGACCTTGGAAACTAGACAGAACGGTCCCAAGCTTATTAGGAATAAACGAATTTGCATAGTTTCTTGTATTGCCATTCTATGCATAGTTCTATTTTTGTTTAGGGTATAGTTACATAATACTTACGTATATATATATATATATTTACCGAACACGAGGTCTTCATTGGATGCAGACCGCAGGCCGGGTTGGACGTACAGACCAAGTGTAACAAGTTTTTTTTGGCTATGCTTTGTTTATTTATTTGTTATTTGCACGAGGCCTAACCATATATACACAGTTTTTGTTGTGAGACAGTACACGAATTAAATGTTGAGTTTACTTGTATCCAACGAATTAGATCGTGCACAGCGATCAAAGAAGCTAACCGTTTTCGAGTTTATTGCTTATTACGACGTTTGGCGTTTATAGACGAAAGTGATTTGACGATTTATAGGTTTAACCAAAAGACCGAGGACTAATAAGTTGTTTATTATATATACATTTTTCCGAATTTCGCCGTTAGATATTTGAGAAATAGAAAGCAATTCGAAATATGGCAGAAGGCATTCAAATATGAAAGAAAAACATGTTGGTATATTATGCCCGTGGGCGTTACAAGATAATTCTCTCTCAGGCACCAATCAGAATGCAGTTAATAAAAGGTTTGTTTATAACCTAGCCATTGTAATACTTACAATTAGGAGATTAAATAATTTATACACTCAGAATTTTTTCTGAGCTTTGAATTTCTTCAACTTTATATGCAAGTTTCAAATTGATATTTGTATAACTAACAGGAGATATTTTCCCCTAGTTCTTTCTTGTTATTAATTTGTAAGAACACTTTACTTATTCAGTTTTGTTCTTTTATAAACATGAGTCATAGGCACGGCAATTTTTCCAGGTTACCTGAAGGCAAAAAAAAAAAAAAAAAGAAAATTTTGTGCAAACGTCCATAACTAGAGTGGTTTAAACCATTTTGAAATTACAATGCATGCTTTTTCCTTTGTAAACCAATAAACGGAAAATAAAACTTAAAGGGAAAAATAAATTTTAATAAAACAGCTTCTCTTTAAAGACAGTAAGTTTTTGTACTAACAAGAGAAAGATGTAGTAATAGAGAACAAACAAATAAAAACTAGTAGATTTCATTTTCTCTAGTTTTAGTTTCCATGATTTCATAAACATGCAATCATACAAATGTAGAATATATCATTTGTAAGGCGCTTTGGACTTTTAAAGATATGAGCGCTTTACAAGTTTAAGCTTAGTAACAATGTTATTAGGCAGATATTTATTGACGGTAGGGAAAGAGCAATACTTCGATTGCTCGCGTTACGAAAGAGGAAGATCGAAAATTCTGTAGCCTCGAGGTGTAAAACGCGACGTCCGTTAATTAAGTTGTTACTAACTCTTTGAAGCCTTTGATCTTCTCAACATTTCCTGAATTTAATTTCAATTTACGGTAAAGCGCTTTTAAGTGGCTACTAACTATTTATAAAATCTTTCTTTTGACTATTATATCTTGACAGGTTCTAAAATTACGGCTAACACTTGTGTATGAGGTTAAATTCTGTACTTACTATTTCTAGGCTCCTTTAGCAAACGCATTTTAGCTTTCTTCTTTGCCATTATTGATAATTTGCGATAAGCCTAAACAAATCCGTTGAAGAACAGCAAAACATTCCCAAAATTCAAACCAGACGCGTGCATGAAGAGTGGCAATACATATTCCCTTAGGCTACAACATTAAATACTCTCGTGACTAGGAATGCTACACGTGCACGGTCACCTGAGTGTCTTGCGCAGTCATGAAAACTTATATGCCGACTAATCGAGTTCACTGTGGTTGAAGTCGGCCTATGCTTTTTTCAACCGTGGATACATCTTTAGATAGATGGCGGCGGCCGGGACATTACCACGGAGTAAATAGGTTGAAAACCAAGATCGGGCACAGGAGGGATGAGAATTGAATCCTTAGCTTTGTGCTTGCGTCTTAAAGGGTTTTAGAAATTTTGTTCAACTCTACAACGGGACAATGTTTAAAGGCCAAACCTGATAAAGGAAAGGACAAGTTTGTCCGTAAAATAGCCAATCCATCACTGATGTGTGCAAAAATTGCCACGGTTGGTGAGTTGAAATAAACGCCATCAGTTTCTTTTTCCGTGAAATGTTTGGTGCCAAACTATCTTTATTTCAAATCGGATTTTATTGAATATCAAGGAATCTTCACATAATCGATCGAAGCCTGAACTGCTCAATGTATTTTTAAATAATCTTCCGGTATAGGCAAGAAATTGAGAACCAGTAGTTATTAAACCTGCCTGGCTGAACTCTCAACGATATGGTAATATTTTGTCTATAGATAAAAACTTTTTTCGACCAATTTGTTCAAAAGCCAGTAAGCACTAACCAAGATTTAAGTTTTAACCTATGCTCTATTCTTTCCCACCTTACCACTACTAATTTCAGCTGTAAATTTTGTTTTGGTTAAATTTTAGTTAAATATCCAAACAGTACTGTTTTTTATAAGGATCGTAGACATTTCCTTAAAGAGGAAATAACTGCTTGAATTTTGGCATAACCCGGGGTTAAAGAGTAAACCAGCCTTTGATCAACGAAGCCCAGAGTATCTTTTTCGTTTATAAATTCGATATGATTTTTGCTGTAAATTCCCAAAAATTACGTATTCACTAAACACGAAATCGAGTAAAATATTTGGCGATACAGAACATTTGTATTTTTTCTGATACTCACCGATACAAATGCGGCTGCTTGTGTGTGTACGTGGCAAATGTGTTGAAGAATTCTTGATAAACAGTATAGCTCTTTAGAACATCGTCGACTGTTAAAAGAAAATAATTATAAATGGAATATGTAGGGAAAAAACGTTCAGAGAAACGTAGCCTTTTTTCTGTTTAAAAATCGAAAATTCGTTACCATGCAGGCAAAAAGTTAAAAAATTATAAAAACATTCTGTGGTTGAAGATTCATAAATGAGAGCGTTCGGTTTTCAGCCGGCTACAATTTTTGCTTACAGAATTTCCTTAGAGAGGAAACTGCTTGAATTTTGGTATAACCCGGGGTTAAAGTTAACCAGCCTTTGATCAACGAAGCCCAGAGTAATTTTTTTTTTCTTTTAATAGGCGTTTTAAGAATTATGCAAACTTCAAAAGTAACATTTTGACTCACCCTTTGGGTGCGAAACAAAGCCTATTCTTTTGCGCGACGTAGACGGTTCATCGCGTTTTTCTAAAGTGCCTTAGCTAGAGTGGAAATTAATATTTACTTCGTATAGGCTTTACGGTACCAATATTATCACTTTTTGTAATATGTTTGGCTGGAGGATTTTGTTTAAAGCGAGAAACACTCTTAAACATAAGGTCGTCGAGGGACTTTTCATTCAAGGAACTTATAGTTGTACCTCTTCCTAAATAAACAGTTAATGTGTTTTATCGCTCAACTCCTCCCAAGGGTACAACTAGAGCCGGTATCTATATCAGTCATGCAAGCACGCCTGTGTTTTAACTGAAGATGACCTTAATGTCGAAAACATTCAAATTTAAACTTTAAAACTTTTAACGTTTTAGCCTTTTTTTATATATCTTCATATCTGGCTCGGTTTCGACCTTTATAAACAAAACCAAAAAACATTTAAGTGTTTAGATGCAGCAGGTGAAATGCCAGGCAATAAGAAAATTATTCATGTGGACGTCACAGAGAAATTTAGTTAATTTAAGCTATTTTATCATCTTTTAAGAATAACTAAGACCAATTTTTTTCTTTATGTTAATGGACCTTATATCTATTTGAAATTATTTAACTTGCAGGTCGATTTCATTTCGAATGCATAGATATAATTGAAATAGCTTTTCAAGTGAGTTTGAAAAAGTGAGAATTGAAATAGACTCCAACTGGGTCGCTTTGTCTTTTATCTTGCGTCTCAAAGGGATTGAGTGCACACCAAGAATTGCAAAGACCGAATTTGGAAACGATAATTGCAGTGAAGTCAAAGAAAATGGCTGTTATCCAGTATTTGACGAGCAGATCTCTTTTCGGCAAAAGAAAGCTAAAATAAGCAAAGATACGGTTTCGCGTCCTTGATCGATCGGTAACACCCAATACTCTTTAATCAAAGCCCCTTAGTGCGAATCTTTTGATGGCTTCAGCCATTTTGTCGATATGCGGACAACTTGTTCGTCTGTTTTTTCGTTAGTTGTTAATTACTTAGACGGCCTTTGGTTGATAGTTGTTGGTCTAGACAAACAATTAAGTCCTCCACAAAAGATCGTCTGAAAAAACGAACAAACAGACGGACAAATTCAGAGTATTTGATCGTCCAAAATGATGTTCGTCTCGTTTTCTACCACAGAAGACGACTCGTCCGTGATCTAATGTGGAAACGCCGCTAGTGATTTATTCTTAGGTTATGCTGATAATACTGAAAGCACAAGTTTTTTTGGTTCCGTTTATAGATTCGATATGATTTTCGTTGTAACTTCAAAAAGTTTATATATATCGCTAAACATGTAACCGTATATGAAATGGCAAAACAGAACATTTCAATTTTTCCTGATACGCGGCTGCTTGTCTATGTAGCGAATGAAATTGGTGAATTTTTGGTAAACAGTTAACTTCTATGGTTGAAGATTAAAAAACAAGAGCGTTCGGTTTTCGGCCTATAAAATCTTTAACTATTTTTTTAAAAAAAATTTACTACAGAACTGAAAGTTAAAAGGTGTTAAAAATATTAAAGTTATTAAGTATTTAATACATTTAAGTTAAGTAGTGACTTTTTTGCCATATCAAAAGCAGGTTTTTTTCCAATGAAACCTATAGACACAGATAAAAGCGCTTTCTCGTGTTTTTTTTTATATTCAAATAGAGACATTTTAAACAATTCAGTTATTATAAACAAACACCTGTTGAAAAATTTGTTTAATCACATGATAACTTTTCCTGTAAACAGGCTTCCCTTTTATAATGGAATATTTAGTCAAACAAAATTACTTTCTCTGTTTTTTCGAGAACTTCTTCATACATTTCATAAAATTCTAGTAATAGTTTAACAAAAAAACAATATTTCGAAAGTTTTCTCTTAGTTTTTCTGGTATTTTATAAGATTTGCTGTTAAGCAACTTAGTCTGACTAATTAAGCTTATCCTTAGATGAAAAAAATAGCCTTGGTTTTAAAAGCGCCAATCCAACACAATTAAAACCAAACAAGAAAAATTGTTTGATTTTTCCCGAAAAAATTAAATCACAAAGAAAATTATACTAAACTGAACTGAATGCTAGCTATAATTTTGACACTGGTGCGAAGTTAATTCTTTTGTTCTAAATGTTTAGCAACCGATCTTAATCCCTTCAGCCCCAATCAATGCAATTTAAGCAATCGAGAAAACTTAATCTATATTCCAGTTTTTGATGCTTTCAAGCCTTATAAAAGATCGACAGTGCCCGTTTTTGGTTACTCCAAACGAATCAACTGGATTAAGCAAGGTACTCTCCTTGCAAGAATCTGGCTAAGATAAACTTTACTCAACAATGAGACCGGAAAATTTTTCTTCCTATCTTTTCGTTACCCTTTTCCTCATGTCATCTGAATGTAAGGGCTGGATCTGCGCCGGCAAAAGAACGCTTTTGAGCGGACCGGTAGGTTTTTTTTCCAACTTAGTTAAAATGAACCATTAATTTTAATAGTATATCAAAACTGAAGAGTGGAAAAATAGAAATCGGGAAAGCTGCAGTAAAGTTTTTCTCTAGAACTAACTTTAAGATCTTTCTAAAACTGAAGGTCAACAAGAGTCAAGATTTATTTTTGTCCAAGAGCTTAATAGTTTACTCAATTTACCATTGTATAACTGGTGCTAAGGAAGGAAATCACTTCCATTTCCGTGTTTTAGGCCTAAATGTTACAATCTAAAACAAAAAAAAAGGTTCTTCCACTGCCTACTAAAATTCTAAACCTTGTAAATTAAAAGAAATACAAGGGTGTTCGACATTCTCTAATGTCTACAGAGGGGAAGGCAGAAAAAACAAAGCTAGTACTAATATGTAAGACAAAATGAAGAAATGGTAGCCAAGATTTTTTCAAAAACTTAAGAAACAAACCTATGATTTCAGGCCCAATACAAGAAGCTCTAGAGAACTTCATACATTTTCTAGTCCTTTAATTAATGATAAGTGAAATAGAACATTTTCGGAATGCATGCCCTGAAAGTTCTCCTTAATATGAAAAGTTATTTCATTTTCTTTTTAAGCTGGAATCCAGCACGATAAAAAGTATACTAGAAAACATTATCGATTTGGTCAAAGCACAACTCATAACATCTCCCTTGGTCTGTTCCCATAGTAACGAAAACGTAATATAAGAAGGATAACCAATTTGTATTTTCGAATCAGAATACTAAAAAGTTCCTCTCTAACGTTTTCAAAAAACAAAAAGTCACTTGAACTGAAAGAAGTCAAAGGGGTACAAAATTTTTAATCTATTTCTTAAATTTTTTTGAAAAAACCATCTACTCTTTGATCTCTTGCAGTTAAAAACGGCTGTATAAAATTTGTACATTTTGAGTGTGTTGCAAATATAAAGAGTATCATGATTTTTTTAAAGTGACGATGAGCTCTAAGTGGAACACTTTTGTTTTAGGAATCTCGACTTGGAAAGAGAAAGTGTTTTGGCATTAATCTATCTCAAGGAAAACAAAAAAATAAGAAGTTTTATTTATCAATTTGATTTTGCCAGTCAATATCTTGTTTTACCGCTTTACTTTCATTTGCAGTTTGTGACATTTTTACATTGTTTCCCACAAGTTGAAGAAGATTGTTTTAAAAAAAATTTAAGAGGTGTTAAAAACTTAATGATGCCATGCTGTTCTAGCCAGCAGCACTTCATTCTATTCTGCATGAACACCATTGTGCTATTGAATGAATCTGCAAGTTAAAGGACCAGAAAGTATATATAGTAAGTCTTCCCTTTGGCACTTGATAGCATTAGTGCAGGAATATATTTCCAATCCTATGTTAAATAACTAATTTCAAACAATAGTTACCATCTGCAATGTCAAAACCATCATGTTAATGAACCCTCTGTTTTCATGTTTAGCAGTCGCTTACCCCTCGGTCAAGTGACCAACGCCTAAGGCGAGCACCCTTAAACGGTCCGACGGCATCTTTTTTAGCTGTTCCTAGAGCTTTTGCGCTTATACGCGCAAAGGTATTGAACAACTTCTTCGGACGCAAGAAAAACTAGTCTTGATAGCTTCGAAATTGCTTCATTATAAATTTCAATACGTTTGTGTCCTTTAATAAATTTTAGGTAGATTATTGAGTAATTCTTGGTTCTTGAAATTCTATGAGACTTTTCGAGCCGTCGGTTGTGTTATGCCTAACTCCTCATTTCCCTCCCCTACCACTTCCTTAACCCCCACCCCCCCAAAATAAAAGTAAGATAAATTTGTTTTTCAATGCATGTTAACTATGACAAACCAATAAAGTAAAGACAATTTTCTTAAGTTTCTCGTTAACTTTTATTTTTCCAGCCTGTATGTCCTCCTACTTCGGGAAGAAGAGAAGTGTTGGAGGTAATGCTTTAAGTTTCCATCTTAAAATAACTGTAACTTAAAATGCTTTACAAAGAAAAAGTGGAACAGGAGACGATAAACTTGAATATTTGGTTTATCTCACTAACTCGCATGTAATATTGCCATCTGAAGATATACCCGAGTACACAAATTCCTTGCAATTTCGCCTATTTCTTTAAATATCATATGAATCAAAAATGATAACGAGAGAGAATCTTTTATAGATTGTGACGATTAATAGCTTAGAATTGACGGCCCTTTTCTCAATCGTTAAAGATCAAATAATAAACTTCTAGAGCAAGAAGGATCTCGAAAAACTTTGTACATAATTTAATTTACTCTGCAATGTAAATGATTTTAACAGCACATTCTCCTTTTTGTACGATGTCAAGACAATTTTCTTTGGGCTGCTTCGTCATCCTCTAGCCACAAGATAACATAATACTGCATCTTTTTAATGATGTTTTTTTTCGTGTCTAGGAAATTTTGTTCAGGAAAAAAAGGCCAACTCTGAACAAATTTTCATCTAAGGCCTTCAAAAGCAGACAAAGGAAGAATTACGTTTGGTCGAGCCTTCCAAATAGTCGAAAACCAATGAGGAAGCCGTAATTTCGTGAGAGGGGATATTAACAAAGTGGCATGGAAAATTTTGGAAAAACGATAGAAACAAACTTAACCGCTGGATGAGTGCGAGTCATTAGAAAATAAAATAAAATTAAGTTAGAACATTAAACGAGTTTAACCACAAATACAAACATGATACTTCGAAATACTTTAAGGAGCTAGATTGTGTTAGAAATTTAAAATATTAATTAAATGGATGTTATGAAAACAAAACGTTGAAGCGTTGTTCTCATAAATGAATAATTAAACTGAGGAGAAGCCTTTGCGGACAACTTTACGCAAAACAATTGGAGGAAAACTTCCTGAAGTGAGTACTATTCCCGTTGTTACCAAAGGCAAAATGGGCGTTACGAAAGCAACAGCAGACTCATTAACTACAAAATTTTATCGTGTTCTGTTTTCTAATAAATTTTCGGGAAAAATCAT
The DNA here is from genome assembly GCA_026413305.1 of Hydrozoanthus tunicans. NCBI lineage: Eukaryota > Metazoa > Cnidaria > Anthozoa > Zoantharia > Hydrozoanthidae > Hydrozoanthus > Hydrozoanthus tunicans. The sequence continues at coordinate 3,131 of JAOBAT010057589.1, read as the reverse complement.
AAAATTTGTAGGCAATCGGATGAGGGGAATTGTGACTCTTTAAATCAGCGCGGGCACTCTCCCCTCCCCCTCCAGTCAAGATAGGGTTTATAAATGTCGACTTAAATGGTAACGAGAAAAAAAAGAAAAACTTACAGTCTTACTATACCCAAAAGCATACACAGTATTTCTAGTTTTGTTTTGATAAACGGCGACTGACAAAATAAAGGTAACGTTCTTAAACTTAGAGAACGATGCTTTTGTTAGGACGTTTCCTGCGAATAAGAGTGATGAGCAACCTTTAATTCATGATAGAATCTATATGTAAACTAATCTTTTGTCGTGGCTGTGTTGGTGGAGTGTCTTTCGCAGATCATTTACCACAAGGAAGATGCTTTGTGTCCATGGTTAGGTTTCAGTTAGAGAAGGTTCCAATATTTAGGATAAAAAACATCTTCTGTCTCTTGCCTTAGCTAACTTTACCACTCTACAAAATATATGATAGGTAGTTTACGAAAAGAGAAGGGCAACGGGGATAATAAGGGTTATATAAAATATAGGGATAGCAATAGGGAGTTCACGAAAAGAGGAGGGCGACGCCGACGACGACGCCGGCTTCCAAAACATATTTCTTGCTTTTCCTTTTCGACCATGTCAGGTTGCCGTTTGCCGTGTCTTTAATTTCTCCTAGTGACACTTTATGAGCAGAAAAAGATTAAAGATAAAAAAGATTGAGAAGATTTTCTGTTTATCGTTACCGTAGTCGTAAGAACTCCAAAATTTAAAAGCTTATCACGTCGTAATTTTGAAGTTGACGGCGTGCAGGTGACTCGCCCGAGTGGCTATTACATTTCTCTTTTTTTCTGCCGCCGTCGTTGGTGTCTCTCTCCTCGTTCCATAAACACCCTAATGTATGTAATCTTGCACCGTTATGCGCAAACGGATATTTCCTCGAATAATAGCCGATCATTCGATTATTTCTGTTCTTGCACCAAAGGGGGGGATTTTTCGAAAGAGGTGTCACAAATATTTCTCACAGGTTTCCTTTAAACTGATTATACCGTTAGACAAAAAAACACACAAGAAAATCACATCAAATATAAACCGAATACGGACTTTTAAAGTGTTTCAAAGTTGTTTCGTCGGTTACGCTACTTAACTTTCGATTCCAGTCTTTGGTATCACGTTAGAGTCCGAATTATCACTGATTACTACTTTTCGTGAAAAAAGATTATGGGATCGAGACAAAATGGCGAGGGGGGAGGGCGTTTAATCAATCGAGGGAAGCAATTACTTCAAACTTTTCGGTCAGGGGGGGAGGGGAGGGGGACGATTGGTCTAGGTAGGCTATTGCAGGCAAAACTGTACACTTTTTTATGCATAAATTAGACGTTGATGTATTTTTGTTCGGGTGCTCGTGTTTAGTGTTTCATCTTCAGTGAACTCACTGTTTGCTTAGTGGTAATAAGGTCGTTTCATTAGCGAAGCGATTGAAACCTTTGTCTTTATCGTAGATTGGTATAATCCTATTCTTAGTGTGGATTTAGTTCACCTTAAAGCTGAAAAAAATAGTCTTAATAATAACACTGCATGAGATGACCACTTGACCTAGATCACTTTCCAGTGATGAAAAGGCCATTGGCAGCAATTGGAGGCCATACCCTTATTTTGACATATCTGAGTTAGTCATTGATAGCGTGTCTCGTAAAAATTCGTTACATTCCCGCGCATATTGCGAAATTAGAAATGTTGAACAAATATGGTCAATGTATTTGGTGGTACTATACGTTAACAATCTTTTTTGGGCAATCTTATTGTACTATCTGGTCGTGCAAAACAACAGAAGGCAGCCGAGCGAACTCAGTGTAAAACTGTCGCGTTGCGTGATTCCTGTTTTTATACATGACTCTAGCTGGCAAGTATTTGGATATCAATCAGTTCACGAAAATATCTTTGAGAATCGCGAGCCGCTGTTGGAGTGTTTGTCGATGAGACAAAATAGGGTATAATGTATGATAAACCGACAAGCATACCGGTCTAAAATACAAAATTTACCTGTTAACAAAATAATAGGAAAAGATTATAAAGATTATCAGTTACTACGTTCAGTTCTAGAGCATTCTTTCTTTTTTGTCATGCGCATGCATGCGCGCTCATGGCGGGGAAATCCCCGACTTTTTTGCTTACAACGATAATTCAGTTGAAGGAAGTTCAGATTAGCGACGTGGCAGAACGTTTTTTCAATAATAGTTTGAGAAAGGAAGAGAGATGACAAGCGCCCATTGCTTTCACTCTTGTCTGGCATTATTAGGAACAATAACAATGTTGGTAAGCCACTAGCCTAGCTTTTGCGCTCTTTGGTATGTTTTTAGAGCACGATTCTATTCACACTGCAAATATCTATCGACATTATTGCCTTCACTGAGGATTTATAGTTTCGACTAAGTTCACTCTTTGCAATGAACCTTCGTCTATTTTGTACCTAGGTAACATAAGTAGCTTTAACTGAGTGAGGTATGTACGCCTCGTTGAAGATTTTTATATTTATAAGTCCATCAAAAATCACGAAAGTAGTACGTTCATGACTTGAAGTGGTCCCTCAAAACTACATACACGAGGCTCGACAGAACAACTGAATGAAATCGCTATAAGATAAAAAGTTTCATGGTTTTAAGAAGTTGCCTAATAATTGTGTCTAAAGGTTTCTTTATTAACAAATCTCTTGTATACGCAATTGTTCAGAATCTCACAATTTGCTTATCAGAAGAAAAACATGTGACATGCATATGATCGGCTCGTTCATAGGGGCCTGGGCTCGAAGTTAAGATGAGTCGCGTCTCACAAGGTGTTCGATAAAGCTGCATCAATACCAGTGCTTAGCCTTTCGAATTCGCATTTTACCTATTTCTAAAACTTTAACTTCAGTAAATAATGTCGCTTTTTGCTATGCTTTGGAATTTAGCATTAATTTGTACCACGAAAACTGACAATTGACTAGAGGGTTTATCTTACCAAACGAAACCACGGCCCAGTTGTTCAGACTGATTAGCGCTAATATCACTCACGATTAAATTCTTAAAGTCCCTATCAAGCTTATTTTTTTGAAGTTCCAGATAAAAAGTAGAACCCTTTAATGATAGTAATTCTCGAAA
>JAOBAT010057578.1:0-26966 GCA_026413305.1 Hydrozoanthus tunicans | reverse complement strand
TTTTAGGGTAATTTTAAAACCGAAAGGTATTTTTTAGGGTAGAAAATTTTTATCCCCAGGTATTTTTTAGGGTATTTGGGGGACTTTTTCGACGGTCAACCCTACCCTTTTGACCCCGGAGTACCCCCCCCCCCCCCGGGCGCTCCAACTCAAAGGCTATCTTTTTCGTAGTTCTTAAGTTTTAATTTTACTATGCTCCGCTACCTGGCCTTCAAAATGTCGAAAACTGAAAAATGTTCTCCGGTAAAAAAACCCTAAAATACAAGTTTTCGACAACCTTTCTGTTGTACAACCGTCTGCATTTAGCTGTTTTAGTTTTCTTTATACCGGAGAACGTTTTTCGGTTTTCAACGAGGCCTGTTTGTAAGCTGTGCTGACGAGACCCAACCAGTTTGAAACAACCGTGTAAGCGCTAAGCCAGTTTGAAACAACCCTTGGAAACGCTAAGCAAGTTTGAAACAACCTTTGTAAACGCCAAGCCAGTTTGCAACAACCTTTGTAAACGCCAAGCCAGTTTGAAACAACCCTTGTAAACGCTAAGACAGTTTGAAACAACCCTTGTAAACACCAAGCCAGTTTGAAACCTTTTGTAAATGCCAAGCCAGTTTGAAACAACCCTTGTAAACGCTAAGCCAGTTTGAAACAACCCTTGTGAACGCCAAGCCAGTTTGAAACAACCCTTGTAAACGCTAAGTCAGTTTGAAATAACCCTTGTAAACGCTAAGTCAGTTTGAAATAACCCTTGTAAACGCTAAGCCAGGATAAAACCTTCATCTACGTTCTTGTTTCCAACCTGACATGGCTCTATTTTGAGCTGAAATTTTGGAATTGACAAGTTTTTTTTTTCCCGCGGAGACTCTAAATAGTATTTGGAAAAAACAAAGCTTTCCTTAGGGAAGAATTTGCTTAACCCCGCGACATAATAGGCCTAATGCATGTTGACGTCGAACTAGTCAATTTCATCCCCAAGCCTCGTACTCGAGAATTAGGTGTGAGCATTTTGCACGTTCAAACCGTGTTCACGAAGGACTTCTTTTCATTCGTGGATGCTTTTGAATTTGTTTTATGAAAATATTCACACTTTCGTGATTCGAAAGCGAGGCTTGGGGGTATTTGACGTAAACATGCATAAGGCCGTTTAACCAGCCTTTAAGTTTGAAGCTCTATTCTAACAAAGACTCACTCTATTAACACTTTAAATCGACAAATGTTGTCTTAAATTTGTTTATTGAGAAATGTAAAGCACGAATCATTCGAACAAAGACCAAAATCAAGTGGTCTGAATTGTAATGAACATGCATCTACGTGGGTAAAATCTCAAATCGGCAATCAAATGTCTTAAAACTTAGTTTTGTTTTATATTTATCCAGACAAGGCAAAATTGGGAAAGATATAGTCTTCGCTACACTGGCTGTTCACCACAATAACAGTTTCAATATTAGGCGGGTTTCAGCTTTTACGATGTTTACAAACTCTTTCAAACCAGCGCAAATTCGAGAATCTTTGTTCTATCGGCAATCAAGTAAAAGTTGTCCCGTTGATAACAATATAGAAACCTTTTAAAAGCAAAGAGGACCACAACGCCGAGGAAGGCGGCTGAAAAACAAAACGGTGAATTCAACAGCTGCACGTTGGAATGCACCGCGATGGTCACCAGCTGCCCGCCGTCGTCTTGGAAACTAAAACATGGAAAGCTCAGTTTTGAAGTTTTTACGACTTCTGAGCGACCTGAAGATAATTTTCTCATCTTCATACAACTTTAAGAAAAATATTTTCTCCGCTCATAAAGCGTAACTCGTAAATAAGAGAATGCAAGGTAACCATTCGTGACTGCAAGGGCGAGCAAAAAGTGAGTCGTTTTTTGGCAAGCTGTCGTCGTCGATGCTGCCGTCCTCGTGACCGACTCCTCGTCTTCATGCACCTTTCAGCAATACGATATTACTATCAAAGATTTTAATTTATTTCAAATTTTTAGAAAATAAAAACTTTCATTTTGAAACAAAGAAAAAAATACCTATAATTGTACGAAACAAAATGTTGATACCGATTCTTAAGAGGCCATTAGGCCGTTTTAACAACCTTCAAAGTACTTTCTAGTGTTTCTCATAATTCATCATTTTAAAGAACACAATTCTAGACAAAAAAAACCTAACTAGTACATAGTCTTAAAACCTTTCTTCTAAACTGTGACCCAGAGTTCAAGTTAAGGAGGTAAATACAAGTACAAACTGGGTACGGGAATAAAAGGGTAAGTTGATTCTTTCCAGAAGAAAAAGTAACTTAACAGATCTACCAGAACTAAGGAAATAAAATGGTAGGTTGGTTCTTTCAAGATGAAAATGTAACTTAACAGATCTTTCAGAACTATGTTACTTGTAGATCATTAATATTGTTATGTTGGGCTACCTGTGCAGACCGGGTTACCGAGCAGCTGCGTATGTCGAACTGTCAAACATTCTAAGTTTTGTTCTATACCGATCGATTCTAAAGCTACTAAAACCCTAGCCATACATAACTTGTAAACATTATTCTCATTTCACTAAGACAAGCAAAAATGATCAACGCATCTCTTTTAACAATTTGATTAAAACCAACTTTAGTTGGTGCACAGTAGGATAAGATAACAAATAAATAACTAGCTTTTTAAAACTCACAACTGCGCTTTACTAAACAACTAGATAATTCTTTTCAACCGGATAACTTTACAATGATGGTATAATTCTAGGTGACATTCAACCAAGATAACTTAACTCTGGTCATTTTGTACTCATTAGGATTTTTTCAGTTTTGAAAAGGTGCCCTTCGGTTCCCCGTTGGCTCTGTCGTTTATCTCTGCATCGTCGCTCTCTTCAACAACGTCTTCCTTCTTCTTTTTGTCACCGTCCTTCTTTCCCTTCTTACGGGGTTCCCGCTTCTTTGGGGAAGTGACTTGTGGACTCCTCTCACGCCAGCGCCTAATCTGGAAGCGGATGAAGTTCCATGCCAACCAAGCTTGCATCAACAACACACCACTCATCGCGATTGCTCTGAGGAGAGGTCAGGGATATTGTTAATTATTAAACTTCAACCTAAAATATTGCATATCGACCTTTCTGATTGGTTCACTTAATCTTGGTTAACAGCTCATATACCAAATTGACCATATATGGAAACCAACTGTGTAGGGTTGCAAAGCCGAAATATATGGTTCTGAATAAATTATAGCTATCACTTTGAAGTTTCACTTGAAAATGATAGCTTGATGAAAAGAGGCACATACCATCTCAAATCCAACACGAACTCTTGGAATAATAGTGAAATAAAACAAAATCAATTCTGATACTGGATCCATTCTGATTAGAGAGTTTAGAGAAAGATTGCCATTACTATCATTTTTTTTGTTATTATATCTAATACTAATTGTTTAATTGAAATTGTTTCGTTTATCAATTCAACTGAGCTTGTGTTACGTCTGTTTAAAAACTACTCTAACTGGAAGTTTCTTTTTTCAATGATCCAGGAATGTATTTAGCAACTAATTCGAGGTCAATTCTCTCCTCTTGTAGTTGGGCAAATTAATTTAATTCTAAACGTGTTAGTTTTCTCAGTTTAACCTGCTTTATATCAACAAGTGGAATGCCTTCCTTGTGGAACCTAGTTTTGCTTTGAATTTTTCTGTTTATTGTCATTGTTATTGTTTTCATAATAAAGCACAGTATTTGAAGCTGTCACAAAAGACCATGTGAAGGGAAGCAAGAGTAGTTGTTTGATTAGTCAACAGCGTAAGCAAGGTTACTGTGGTTAAGCACCCTTAGCCCTTTTCTTAGGTCAATAACTGTGACTTTTTGAAAAACTCAAAGAGTTCAATTTCACCTGCAAACAGCATACTTATTCCTGAATTTTAATACTTATTCCTGAAAATACTTATTCCTGAAAATACTTATTCCTGGACATACTTATTCCTGAAAATACTTATTCCTGAAAATACTTATTCCTGAAAATACTTATTCCTGGACATACTTATTCCTGGACATACTTATTACTGAAAATACTTATTCCTGAAAATACTTATTCCTGAAAATACTTATTCCTGGACATACTTATTCCTGGATATACTTATTCCTGGACACACTTATTCCTGGACATACTTATTCCTGGACATACTTATTCCTGAACATACTTATTCCTGGACACACTTATTCCTGGACATACTTATTCCTGGACATACCTCACAAGCATGGTGTTGTAGTTACCATTATCAACACTCAAACCAGCATTCTCCAGCCGAGGAAGGCCATACCTTTCGAGCAATTGACAAAGTATGGATGTTTAAACCCCATTTATGCATATTATCCAGGTTTAATCATTAAAACTTATTAAAAAAATCAAAACACTTAAGTTTACAATAATATCTTTATACAAAAATTTATATGTATACTTTTATTGAAGAATCCTGTACCAGGCTAGTCAATGAGTTGAGTCACCTTGATTGTTTCACCATGAAACCTCGATATAAAAAACGTTCCAAGGGACTGGAAAATTATTAGTTACATCGAGGTATTTATATTTTCCCATACATTTTCTTGTAATTGGGACAAAAAAAAATTGTTAGACACTGAGTTGTTCATGATAAAGGTTCTACTATAACTAATAGTAAAGGTGACTTGGAAGGGTAATGGTTGGAGTATATAAATAAAATAGTATGGAGATGGAGTTCTCAGTTTGATAAGAATGAAAAAATGTTTGTTCTTTATAATATTTCTAAGGTGGCTCGGTGGCCGAGCAGTTAGCGTTGCGAGTTCGAGCCCCCGTCAGACCACCTGTGTTGTGTCCCTTAGCAAGACACTGTACTTGACCTGTACCAGTCAATTCAGCTATGAATATAAACGAGTGTCAGCTCTGCTGGGGGCTAACCTGCGATAGATTAGTGTCCTCTCCAGGGGGAGTCAAAGACTCTCATCTACTTAGCATATGAAAACAGGAGATAAGCTCTAGTTATCCTAATCAGCCACTTACGCTCGAAAAAGTATAACATCACAAAACAATGCTACTGAGACTCACCAGAAAGTCATCACAGTCAGTGCAATGATGGCAAAACGTGCAACCACAAACAGCAAAGACCACAGATAAAATCTGTTTAAAAGGAGATAATATATAATTAAAAGATGACTATAGATAATGTTTTCCAACTACATAACCAAAAAAGTTTTATAAAGAAATAAATATAACCATGCACATAAAGTTAAAATATCCATGCACATAATTTACTCACAGATTGGCAGCAAGTTCTGCTTGTCCAGCAATGTGAATCATTCTCATCAAGTGATAAATGCCTTCCACAAAGTAATGAATGACCAGGCAACACAAAGCGACGTGAGTGAAACTGCAATAAAATAATTGTTAAATATAAAATTGTGTTATTTGGAATGTTTAAACTTAATCCCTTATCAAACTCAAAGTGTGCCTTTCGTAAGAAATCTTGTCATTTCTTCAACATTATCGATGTCACAATGAAGAAGACCCCCAATTTTTTCTTTGAAACCTCCTTAATGAGAATTATGTTACACCCTGCAGTTTTTGATTGTTTAAACAGAGTTTCAGGTTTGAAATAGCCCAGGTTGAGAAAATTTCTACCACCTGGCTCAAAACTCTCTTAGTTGTACATAATTAATCTCCAGCTATTTCATGCTATCCATTAGCACCATGAATGAAACTTGAATGCGTGTAGGCCTTTTATATGTTAGATTAGCGAAAAGCACCTTTTTGTCCAGCGGTTAAACAAAAGGGCTTATTCCTGCTATGTGTGTGTTTTCATAATGCATGCCCTTGTGGCGACAGTTCTAACTTTGATTTACATCATCAGTGAGATTTTTCAACATTATGGAAATCATTTCAAGGTAATTTTAGATGAAAAAATGGATTATTCATCTATCTAACATATCAATTTCTAAACTGACACTTTTGTAAACTGAATCAATGGCGAATAGAGATATTCACTTGGCGAATCGAGGTAGAAAATTGGTTGTGACCCCAGGAAATTCATCATTCCTCAGCCTAAACCCTGAAGCCTTGTTAACCCTTCTTTTCAGTTTTATATAATAACAGTTTTAAAATCAGACATCATTCTCTTGAAAGTTACTTATCACTAATACACACTTTACTGAAAGTTGTTTGACATTATATTTATTTACCCATTACTTTTTAAAAGAGTTTTCCACTTGCTTAAGAGCCAGGGAAAGAGAAATCAACAAAAAGTTAAACAATCTTTGATTTACTGGTGACAACAATAAAGTTCTTATTCAGTGGATAGCTTATCCAGGCTTCAAACAACTGGGGCCAGTTTTAAAATCTGACATCTTTTGTAAGACTTATCACTAAAATATAAATAACATACTTTAGCAAGTATGCTGCCCAAATGAACAGCAGGTATTCCACATACAACTGTACTTTGGGAAGCATTTCCTCCTGCAAGTAATTATACATAAAAAACAGAAATTAAAGTAAGCATTATTTTGGTTAACTAGAATATTCAAAATGGTACTCCATAGTTGGGCAAACAAGCTTTGTCGGAAACCAAAACAAAAAGCACCTAAAGTCATGATTTGCCACTATTATCAATACCATCATCATCACATGCTGCTAGGATCTAAGGAGTAACATGCCTATGTACTAAAGATTCTGGGTTGGTTGGGCTGTTAGTTGGCTAACTGGAGCAAAGAATTTCTAGGGCCAATGGGGTTCGGAGACACACTGTGGGAAGCAAAAGGGATTTGAGACACTCTTCCAGGTACCTATGGGGGTTTAAAACATTCTTTCAGGTACCTATGGGGTTTTGGGAACATTCTTCCAGGTACATACGATGGTTTGGAGACATTCTTCCAGGTACCTATGTTGGTTTGGAGTCATTTCTCCAGGTATCTTTGGGGGTTTGGAGACATTCTTCCAGGTACCTATGGGGGTTTGGAGACATTCTTCAAGGTACCTATGGGGGTTTGGAGACATTCTTCCAGGTAATTATGGGGGTTTGAGACATTCTTCCAGATACCTATGGGGGTTTGGAGACATTCTTCCAGATACCTATGGGGGTTTGGAGATATTCTTCCAGGTACCATGGTAAAATTCTGAAAGTTATTTATGATTGCAAGTCACTGTTGATAAACTACTAAACAAGCTGGGTGTTGGATCGTACCTTTTTAGCTTTTGTAAAGTACAACTCTGGAAAGCAGTGGACCCAGTAAGCGATTTGGAGGATGAAATAAAACTTCAGAATGAACCTGTAAACAACATCAGATAACACTCATGTAGAAACTCAATATTAAGATATTGGAACATTCAAATTAAATCTGCAGAATATTTAATTCAATTCCATACTAAAACTAGACTACTTAGTATAAATTACAAGTTTATCAGGTTTGACTTTTTTTCAAAACAGAATTCAGTTGCACTGTCAAGTTAACGTATGATTAAGGGCTGAACATTACTTACTGCATCTCACTGTGTGGGTAGCCTTCCCAGATCTTGGAAATACTTGGAACATACTGCTCCTACACCACAAATCAAAGAGATGAAGGAAAGGTTATGAAGATATTTGCTTTCTAACAATAATTAAACTATTATTTTTATTTACAAAAGAATAAACAAATTGATTAAAGCTGCTTTGAATGACCTTTAGACACAATTAAAAATAAAACAACTGCAGTGGGTTTCAACTATTGGCTTAGTAGCAATCTAGAAATAATTTATACATTATATAATTTATAACAAATAGTGTTAATGGCAGAACTTGAAACCAGCTTTCTAATTAATTTTTAAACCCATTTTTTTAAAAAAGTAGAATTACTGGCTCTTGCATGACTTTGTATATTTTTAGAACATGTTTGGAAGCATTTTGATTTGCTATCAACAGAACTATCTAAGACTGGTTGGGAAAAGAAATCAGAAACTGTTTAAACCAACCTTCATGATAATATCAGCACCCCAGATTGCAAACCAAAAGTAGAATGGAAGCAGTGCACCTGAATCATTGAACTTGGTGGTCTTGGTTCTAGACAAGTGTAATTTTCGTGTGACTTTCTATATCAATTAGAAAAAAACAAGTTAAACAAATTATATAAATTATTGAAAATTATCTTGGATACATGTACACTTTATTTCAATTGGTATGTTTAATCTATATTGCTGCATTTATAACAAAACTTAAATTATAACATTTTTCATGAACTTATTCAGTGTTTATCAAATCTGTGGACAGAATTTTTCAGGCCTTCTAAAGGGTTCTTATAGCAAACAACTCACTTTCAGTCTTTCAATGTACTTTGGGTTGTCAGACATCATAAATGATTGTCAGTGACAGTTACACAGAACAAAAGTTAAGCAGCTCTATATACAAACCTCATTCAGGCCTATTCAATTATAAAAACAGCAGCCACTTTTCACGACATATAAAAAAATTGAAACTGATTAACAACTGCTCATGTTTCTGTAAAATAGCACAACCAAGTATTGCAAGAACAAACCCAACTATTGCATAATGTAAGACAAGACTTTTTTACACAGAAATGACAATTTTTTATTGGACTTTTCCACATATTTGTACTATTATCAAATTTTTAAAATATTTTCTACTCTATTTAAGTATTGCATAGGAAACCAGAGTATATGAAGATGCTGTACATAAAGCAGTAGAAAACAATTGGCTTACAAGTGTATACCAGCCAAAATAATTTAAGTTACATTATTGTATCTGGGCTTTTAACAAAATATACCTTTTTGTGTTCAAGGTACGGCAAATAAAAATAGATTATTGCCACACACGCACAGTCTTAGCCTTGAACTAGAATAAAGTATTTACAGATTCCAGTGTGGAGGCAATGAATTTCTTGAAAAATGAACAACAAAATAAACTTTGGAAAAACACCTGTTTAATTGTAAAGAACTTAAAATCTTAAGCGGCAACTAGACTATCTGCTCCAAATTCAAAATTTAATCTGACAGTTCTTTATTTTGTAAAAAGAAGCTGAATGATTTTTCTAAATGGTATGGTAAATAAAGAAACAATTATCACCCCTGGTTTCAGGGCCTGATGGGAAGCACACACACACTTTATTCTTACAAGAACCTTTTAGATTATTTTAGCTTCAAATTGTTCTTAAGTTGTGTTTATTAGTATTTCCTGATTTTTCTAAACTCATAGATTAGTTGCCCAGAATGAAAAAAAGGCTCTAAGAAATACATGTTACATTTCTTATTGTAGTACGCAATAATTAGAGAATACTGTACTTCATGGAAAAAGCATGCGAACGACTTTTACTCACATCTCAATCTCTGTTCATCAATTCAATAAGCTTATTGAAATTGTCTAATAAAAATTTCAGCCAAGCTTGATCTTAATTTCTGTATAATTTCATTCTAGACGCTCTTTTAAAGTTTGATCTTCCAAAAAAGCATGAACAAACAAGATATTTTTGCATCTCAGTATATTTTTTACCTTATTCACTTCCTTATTGATTATCAAAGACTGTGACTAGCTATAAAAATTATTTGTGTGATCAATACAAATCCAACTGCCTTTAAGCTATTTCAAGCCAAACAAAAGAAAAAAAGAGTTGTGTTCACCAGGCACCAGCTGCTGTGAAAATAGTGGCAACCATAAACTTAAAAACTCTAAAGATATGATTAAGACTTACATCCCAAATATACTCTTGCAGTATTGCATGAACAACAATCCAGGCCATGGAATAGAAGAAAATTGTACAATAATCTTTAGGTCCATTGGTGTAAGTTACTGTGTGCTCATCAGATCCTAGAGAACAAGATGCATTCATTTAATACACTGTGCATGGGGGGCACAGAAAAATATATCAAAAAAAATATTTACACAGTTGTGCTGATGAAAAAACTAACGAGGTAAAAAAATTCATAAGTTGTATAGAGACTTGGGTCAACTGTAGACAGGTCTACACTCATACTGGGACATTAAAAATCTTATCAAAAAATATTGAATTTTAAATTAAAATCAAAAGTTAAATCAGACTGAAGTCAAAGATTGCCAGCCGAAGTAAAAGGCCAAAGATAATCTAATTTAACAATACAAGTAACGTGAGCTAAACCCCTTGCAATTTAATCAAGGTTTTTAGTTACGCTAAGATATAATTGATCTAGATCAATTTATGTAAAACTTCGCACTGCAACTTTCTTTCGTTTTCAAAATTTAATCTGCACGCTAATAAACAAGTGAATCGTTACAAAAAATAAAAACATGATGTTTGAAAGTTTGAATCCTCTTTATCTAACAATCGTCGCTCTCTGTTTAAATGCTCTTTTGAGAAACTCAAACTACCCAATGAGAAAACAACACGACAGGATAGTTTACTCGAAAGGGCCTTGTACTTTGACGAACGAGAGTTTGAATTTTCCGGTTCTTTCATATACCTAACATCAATTTTTACTGCGAACGTAAAGTTGCTTTTAAGAAAAGAAAAAAAAATTTTTTTTCGACGATAAAGCTACGTCCGACCAAATTAAAATTTCATCTCAAAAAGGGTAAACTATAGTTCAATTGTGTTTCACGTGGTGCAAAAGACAACACGCTCTGTTATCTCCATCAAATTCATCTGGAAAAAATATACTTACCATTAACGGTTCGTGTGATGTTATGCTGGGGTGCAATAAACACGGCAGCTACTTTCGATGTTACCTGGCAAAAAGACAAAGGGATCAAGAATTGATTTTTCGTTGCACATAACGGGTGATTTTCGGTTTCGCTACACGCGGCATTTAAATAAACCAAAAATAGTAGGCAACATTTACCTGAAACATAAGTCCGACCATGAATACCATACAACAGCAAGAGACAATGTCCCCGTGGTTTGTGATAACAAACTCATGGCTCAAAATTGGGGCGTTTTTCCCCGTTTTCTTTCGACTTGGCATCGTCCTTTTCCACAAATGAGGGTGAATGATGAGGGAAAACTTAAAAAGGGGGAGAGGCTTAGTCTCCACGCGGTCATTTTTGACCGCCTGGAAACTCGTACTCAATAGGGAACTTCCCGGATGAAGGAAAAAAGGCGAAAAATAAAAAATTCGGCCAAAAAGTTTTAATTGTCCAAAAAAATCAACTCACGAACGTTAAAATGTCCGTTAAAAATGTCCGGAAGCTTTAGAGCAGACATAGTTTTGGAAAACTGCTCGGGCGGCCACAAACAGTTCAAGGTGACGTCGCGGTATCAAATTTTGTCAGTCGTCCAAAAAAAAGAAGAAAAAGACATTAATGAACCCTTATTGTTGTCCAAGAAAAGAAAAAATAACTGCGTGCAAAACTGATAAAGAATTCTTAAATTCTTTGTAAAATTTAACAAATTTTTAAATTCATTACAAGAATAGTACTCAACATATTGGCCTCATTTTTCCGGGAAAAAATGTCAGAAAGCTTTAGAATATAATTTAAGTTACGTTACTTCACAGGCGACCACAGCAAAGTGAAGCAAACATAATCTATTGGCGGATTTCAGTATGAAATCATTGTTTACAGTTTCCTCATTAACATAAATTAAAACTTCAACATTGAGACAAAATGAGTCCCAAATTCGATAGAGCATAGTATCGCAAAGTCAATAAGGGAAGAAGTCAAAACAATGGTATTTTTAAGGAACGCAATTTTGTCGGGGGAAGGTGGTGGGTGGCGGCGCATACCCACTACCCCACCCCTCCCCACATTTTCAGAGCTCAATTTCTCAAAACCTGATTTAGGGGTATTGGTTGTTATTGTATTATGGACTTCTCTCTTCTTAAAGAAGGCGTTGGTGCAAGCACTTTATCAATATCTATATTATTGAACATGATATTTGCTCCAGAAACTCAGCAATTTTGAAAAAAGGTGGTGGGTGGCGGCACATAATACCCTACCCCCCTAAATTGGGTTCCTAGGAAGTACCGGCTGGGTGGCAAATATGCAGGAGTTGCCTCAACCCTATACAATTACTGTAACTTTAGAGTTTTAAAAAGCTTGTTTCGCCGGAGGTATTCGATGTGTTACTAACTGCGCTACACTCTACTTTCGATTTATTTTGTGAATGTGGAAGTTGGATTTATGCTCTTATTCAGTGTTAACAATGAAACTGTACCAAGAAGGATTAAGAAATGTAGCTCTATGGTTGAAGAAGTGCCAAAAATGTACAAATTGTGCTTTAGAGTTCTAAATTTTACTTTTTTAAGACTCTTTCTCTAGCTAGACAGGCCGATCAATCGGTACCAGACCCCGTACTAGTATGCGGAGTTCTGTTGGACTGACTGCCCGCGGTACAAATTTCTTCAGTGCGGTTTGCACTGCGCTGCATTTTTTTCTTGCTCAACTAACTAATTTGTTTATGAAATAAACCACATCGGAACTTAACTAGGACGGTAATTAATGTTTCTCCTGAATATTTGCCGTCTTTTGTATCATTTTTGCACAACGTGCTAATGTCGAAGTATTCCGCTGACCAAGCATACTGCATTTTTCTACCGATATATGACAAACCTAAGAGGCACAGGGGGAGGGTCGAATAACTGACTCGTTACTGTAAATTTTCTGGGGTTTCATAAAACAAACGGAACGATATAGAGGTTAAAACTGAAACTCGATGCTTTTGGTCAGCGGTTGTAATAAGATACATATCAACGTCAGCTTCAGCTCTCCTTTTAGAATAATATCCATATACTTTGTTAATTAAACTAACATCGCTCGGTAAAGCATCTTAAAACTGACGTCGCAAAAATGAATTAACTATAACACAAATACAATTAAAGACTTGGCAATGAATTACGTATGTTTCTTACAGCGCTTGAAATAATGCGCGGATTTAGGAAAGGGGCCGGTCGGGCCGCTCCCCATCCCCCCACCCCTCCTTAGCATACGCACTCTTCTCTCTAATTCAGCTACAGAAAAAAAGCTTCTGACTGATGAAATGTCTCTACAGAACAAACTTTCTCTGAAAATATGAGATTAGTATAATGACTAATCTTTCCGAGGTATGGTTTTAAAAATTGGAAATCTTATAGCTAAGAATGTATGGCTCATTATCGTTCTTACCTCCAGCTGTTTTGCATTTTTCGAGTGGTAATTTCTTCTTTGAAACTACACTTATAGAACCGAAAGTCTTTAATTTTGATAAGCACTCTCAAGTTTTAGAGTCAGTTGTTGTTTATCTTTGTTCTTTCTACGACTTAAGTTGTATGCTAATGGAGTAGAATTGTAAACAACGACGTCAGTTCAACTCTCCTATAATCTAGAGATATATTTTACAGTCACTAATTTTAAAAAAGCGATAACTTTAATATGTTCTAAGAAATGAAAACACTGATCATGACGTTTTTTTTTCTTGATCATAAATGGGAAACTGGGTTTGCTCATAAAGTCGTTTTTAGTGTTTGGCTCGCTACCGTGATATTTTGAAAATTCCATGTACAGTCATTTATAAGAAGGGGATGTAGAGCGTTCAGACATAATTTATTTTCTGGCCTTGTATTCAAAACGAGTCAAGCTTTGTCAGTTTGAGTGTCTGGGGTGGTGGAGCTATAGGGCCGAGTGGACTTTAACCTCACCAATAATTTTCAGAAGAAAACTAACAGAAGTACTTGACAAAATTGTGTTTCGACCGATAATCTCAGAAGTTCGACATTTCAAAAATTTTGTGCAAGCTTAAACCAAAATGGAGCCTCTATTGCATCAAGTTGAGATGGGTTAAATTTGTCCGGCCCAAAAAAACCGAATGAATCATATTTGACAGGACAATGTGTACGGTGCCTACCCGAAAGTTATTTCAAGCCCTGAGTCTTAGAAATCTGGCATCTCTTGGTCTGCTAGTTCTACTTTTATTTCCTTGGGTATTGAAGCAATTGTAACAATCGGCAACAGAAAATCAGTTTCCATTTATACATTTAGTAATAAACACCTTCATAATACAAATTTAGCAATATATGTAGATTTGAGTTTTAATGCGAAATCTGTTTAGTATAAAAGAGCAGGGTCTGATCGGTATCTGTCTATTCTGGTCGTTCTTAACAGAATGTGATAAACGGGTGTCCTTTGTGTTCTACTCTCGGTAGCGATGCCTTTTAATAAGCAGGAGTTTTATTAACAAGGAAGGCAAAGCAATTCGTTTGGCTATTCGAGGAGGCCACGAAAATTAAAACTAGCACGTTGATATGGAGTCAAGAGCGTCCATATATTAGCAAATATTTATGTTGCTGTGAGTTAAGACAGCGTCTTGGCCGGTTATCCACGAGCTGCGCTTACACTTGTACTTGTAGGTTGCCTCAGTGACAACCACAAGACCTGACCACCATGTCCTGGTATTTCTTGAGCACCACATCCTTCGCGTCATCAATATACAGCACCGAGACCGACTTCATCTTGGTCGGCGCACAGCAAGGTTTTGGTACCGTTCGCGGGTTCATAAGGTGCACTAGCGTTTGAACTATGGCGTGGTTGGTCGCATTCATTGACGTCTCCAGTGGAAAAGAACATTCGCCATTGCAAAAGTCCGCCCAGTAACCATCTGGCGCGATAATCCAATCGCTCCAACCGAGGTCCCGGAAACTAACGTACAACTTACGCCGCTGGCATTTCTTATTTGTTGAAGACCTGCGGGACGGTGTGCCGGAGGGGGCTGAGTTCCACTGTGCGCTGAGAGAGCGCCGCTTACGCGAACCGCCTTTTGTTCCCCCAAACGGGTTCTGTCGGGAGATGAGAGTAGGCTGAGAAATGTCTGATTTAAAAATAAGATTACAAGAAGATATGTAATCCTTTTCACACTGAGTATTTTAGTCTTTCTCCCAAAGCCATTGACAGCAACTGAGTTAGATTTATACATAAGTTATCCCCTTTCTCTACTAAACCACCCACCCTCTCTAATAACCCCCATTAAGTCAAAATTCGGGGGGGGGAGTGGTGCTCGTACCCCCCGCCCATTTTCTTGTTGATCCATCATTTAAAAAGCAACGTCATCTTTGCTTTTTAAAATGATTTTGAAGGTCAGAAGTTTGATTAAAAATCGGACTTTTTAAGGTTGGTTTTGTGTGCCTGCATGTTTTACACTTCAGTCTCGTACGTCTGACAAGCTATATTTCAAGTTTCCAAGGGTAGGCACGCCCGTAAGCGACTCTCCTTCCAATGTGAGTCCCTGTAGCTCATTGGGTAGAGCATCTGACCGGTAATCAGAGGGTTGCGGGTTCGATTCCCGTGAGCGACTCTCCTTCCCATGTAAGTCTTTGTAGCTCGGTGGGTAGAGCATCTGACGGGTAATCAGAGGGTCGCGGGTTCGATTCCCATAAGCGACTCTTTTTCCCATGTAAGTCTTTGTAGCTCGGTGGGTAGAGCATCTGACGGGTAATCAGAGGGTTGCGGGTTCGAGTCCCGTAAGCGACTCTTTTTCCCATGTGAGTCTCTGTTGCTCAGTGGGTAGAGCATCTGGCCAGTAATCAGAGGGTTGCAGGTTCGATTCCCGTCAGTGGCTTGGAATATTTTCTAATCATAGAACTTGGGATCACTTGGATTTCTTTCTAACAAGTTCAGTAAACAACTGAGTTACTTCAAAACGCTTGTAGCGCTTAGATTTGAGGTATGTTATTAAATATTACGCCACTTTAAAAGCTTTACACAACTATTACAGTTACACTTAACACTTACGTCAAAGGCTTTCCAATTCCTGTACGTAACAGTTCGTTTAACTCCGTCCGACTGGAAAAACGAGACGATAAAAGGCCTTTTTTCCATGGCTCCATGAAAATTAACAAAACCTGCATAATTTGGATTAATCTTTTCATCATGCATATTTTCTACCGAAAATTCCAACCCATAGTTCGTGTCGAGCGATGCCGTCCAAGTCTGCAGCGCTTGAGTGATGTCAAACACCTGCCACCCAGATTCCCAATTGCGCAGAACTTTCTGCTCCAGTCCGCTAAGAACATACGCAGGCTTTAGGACTTGAAACAGTTTCACTCTAAAAGTTGTGTTTCTCCAGGAATCAAAGCTTCTGGAAGGAACTGCGTCCTTAAAGATTCTGAACTCAGCCGCAGTTATTTTCTCGCCTTTGGGCTTGGGTGGGATTTTAAATCTAAAATTTTCGTGATGTTCGTTTATTCTTGGGCGAGCTCCCCGCACTAAAAACAATATCAAGAATGTTAGTGGAGTGAGAAAGGCGGTATGGTGATCAAATTATTACTACCAACACATGTTACGATGCTAACCGCACCCCCTCCCCCTTCCCAACTACAAATTTTCGCGCTAAAAGTGTCGCCTCCAAAGTCCATTAAAATGACTTCAGATTAAATGTGCTACCCATATGGTGCCACAAAGTGAAGCCGAGAAAAAAAACTAATTCAAAACATTCATAACTACTATGAATTTCAATAAAAACTACAGCAATTACGGATGTTTTAAAATGAATTTTGGACGGACTGAAGCGAACGTGATGTAGTAGGTCAACTTGATTGGACCTTGGAGGGAGCGAGAAAAATTCGAAATTCCACTGCATAGGTCGTGTCTATCTGTCTTGAATCTCGAACTTTGCAAACCAATGTTTAACACTCTTTTAGAATATGAACAACTGATTTCGTGCCGTATGCGCGCTCTTTAAAGAGGTAACGATGTTGAAAACATAAAAGTGCAAAACAGATTTTAAAAAATCCTTCAGATTAAAATTAAACTCATGGGCGTTCAATGTGTTTGTTAAAAGGTTTTCTTGTCTTTGACTGGATGCCATGCTTCTAAGAATAACCTCTTGAGCCACATTTCTCATTGTCTAAAGTCAGTGTCGCCATTTCCTGCTTCGACTGCCAACTACGACTTCCCCTCTAGACTGACATTCCTTGCTTACTTTCCCAGCTAGTTTCCGAACCTGAAAACTTCACAATCCTTAAATATTTATATAGAAAATCCTTCACCTTAGTGGAATACATTCGCAGGCAGTTGTCAAAATGCATGTCAATTTAAAGTTGTTACAAGAGGCCGAAATAAAAAAAAGTCGCTCTTATTTATGCTTAGTCTTTCGGGGCCAGGAGAGTGAAATTGGTGTTCTTTGGGGCTTGGTCCGAGGATCAACCCTGCAGGGACGCCGTGAGGGTCCCCAAAAGTGTCCTTCCGGAGAGGGCCGCGAAGTGCTGAGGACCCTAAAATTTCAAAAATTGGGTTGCTCACGGCGATCCCTACATTCTGAAGAACATTTGACAGTTTCAGCGTACTTCGCTAACTACAGCTGGACAAATATTCATTAGAAGCTATACAAAACTTGCTCACTGGGAGCAAAAACAAAAACAAAAAGAAACAAGATCAACATCCAAAAGATTACAGCCGAAGTTGCCCCCCGCCCCGCCACACTTAGGCACGCTCAGCACTTTAAAACAAACAAAAGCAAAATATCGAGTGCTTGTTGCTTTTAGAAATGGTTCTAGTCTATTCCCAGTATTTTGAAGATTCCAGTAAAAATTTATTCTCGAAGTTGCCAAACTCAGCAGATTTACAGTTCTATATTCAACGAAACGGTCAGACGCTTTGATTTTTTAAACCAAGAACCAGTAAAATTGGCCGATGCTCATCGTTCTTAATTTTTTGGCGATTTGAGCCTAAAATTATTCTTGAATTGTTCTTACTTCCGAAGACAAACTAAGCCTAAGGTATTGAATGCATGTTTTGGACAACGAACTTGATTAACTCATTCCCACTGATTCTCGCTCGCAGCTGAGTCATTTTCCCGGGACGATTTCCGGTGATGAAAAACTGCGATTCTTTTCTTATTCATTGTGCGCTGTTTTTAAAAGTTAAAGATGGAAACTTAAATTAATAGAGTTCAGAGAAATCAGCGATTGAACCGGAACCTCGGCTTGTTCGTAAATTGTACTTAAATTCTGGCCAATCTGAGCCTCGTTGTTCTTATTAAAGCTAAGTTGCTCTTACAAAAATAAGCGTGTAGTGGTCGAAGCACATTCGTAAGCATGAAAAGTATTCTTCAACATTTACAACCAAGTTTAGAAAAAGGCCAAAATCCTCTCAAAGCGACAAAGACCTGATAACTATCGCAGGGCTGTAACAAGCTCGTCAGTTTCACAATGGACGGAAGCACTAAACTGTTTAAGCTCATTTACAAACTTAACACGATCTATTGTTGGAATGGCCGCCCGTATTGACAAAATCTTGATAACTCAAACGTATAACCATTTTTAAAATTTGTCACGTATCAACTTAAAGTTCATGTTTCGCTCATAACGTGAATTCTGTATTCAACAAAACAAACAGGTAGAAATTTATGACGACACGTGTTCGTGATGTTACCGAGCTAAATATATATAGGCGGAAAACTCCAGGAATCGAAAAGAGTTCATTGCTTTAATTTAGCGATTACAAAAGGAATTTCCGTTAAGAAGCCAGAAATATCTACACAAATAAGATCAACATGGACTGTTTGCACGATATACAAACTTGTATCGGCGTCAATCTGTCCCCAAAACAGTAGGTTAACGTTATATTGCCACTTTGAAGGCTATTTAGTATTATGACCTTCCTGGGAGACACTCTAACCTCCTTATCGGATCGGAACGGCCGAGTATGCAGCTTTTAGGAAAATTGAACTTACAATGTGGGAGAGCGGAAATTTTTATATTCGACAACGTACGTGAACAGCTGGGCATGAAATACATGTACGAGCAGGGATTCTCGCTGATTAAAAACTTAAAAAACCTCTTAAAAATAATCCCCCGGTTTATCATCAGTGCGTGCACTGATGTTGGCCAGCGCATACACTCAGCTGGCGAAAATTTTGCCAACGAGTGCAGTAAATTATCCACGAGTAATAGATTGATAGTAATATGACCATATTGTTACAGCACAAAAATAGATGATTTTAGTTTTGAAATAATTCGCATGTTTGCATGTCACTCCTTTCGCATTGACCGTGGCTACTCGAAAATAATAAATAGCTCTTCGGTTGTTTTCAAGAGAAAGGCCTTTCAGCCCTATAACCGTGAGAAAACCTAGTTTTTAGGCTTATTTTTAAGAACTTAGTCTCGTTGCAAAGAAATAGAGGAAAACTAGCAAGATTTGTAAAAAAATGTAAACAAATGAAGTTCAACATATAACAACAGCGAATTTCTCCTTAGTAATCACAAATGCTTCTTATGTTTTCTACCTGTTACAAACTTTAATAGAACACAGCTTACTTATCTTAGAACTTATATAAAATTATAGAACGCTTTTGAGAATCAAAATAGTTAGCTAAACGTTAAAAGTTAAGTAATTACTCAAGTGACGCAGTAGCCTTTCAGTTTAGGATTGTGGTTTTTTAGTTTATCAATTGTCGAATAGTTGTATCTCGATTGTAGAAAAAGTGCATTAAACTCGTCTAGTCAGCTTAGTAAAGATTAGAATACGATATGAAAAGAAAACTACTTAGAATTTCTTAAAACAGTGTGAAAAAATGTATGAAAAGAGCAGTTTTTTGCTAGGGAGTTGTAGAGCTCCAGAGAAACTGACGAGCAAGACGAATAAAGAAGACAAAACTCAAGAAAGCCTGGCGCGTTACGTGACCCGATACATCTTGATATATTGGTGATCGTAATAATATCAAAACTTAGTGTGATAACTAGTGGTGTGGATTTAAAACTCCTAAATCGACACAAAAGGTGTTTAAACTTAAAAAGGAGCCCTCCGTCATTGAATTTTTTGAAAACTTTAATGATAAACCGGGATATTTTTTTCACGTAGCCTAAGAAGATTAAGATAGGAGAGGGGCGACATGGAACTTCTTACAGAAAAACATTCGCGACAGAGTTTTGGCTTAAGAGAAATCAGTGAGTCTTTTATCTAAATCTAAGTATACAGTTTCAAACTTTGTACCGCAGCAAATGATTTGAAAATTAGTTTAATTTGCTTTGTTGAGAGAGAAGGGGGAGGATAATCGGATTTAATCTCACATTCTCAAGCTCGTTTTTATAGTTCAAATATATATTGCCAGAACAGTTACCATATAATCAATGACTTTTATATCGGAAATAAAAACTGCTCTATATATTTTAAACTATTCTATGCCCTCTTCAAATGTTTCATCTTGACGACAACTAATCTTGCACGTACTTCAAGGAAAGATTTGCATAATAATTAAAAATTCATCGACGCTATGACTTCATCAAAAACTACCACTATATCAGTCCGAAAGGCTTCTTAAAAATCATCAGCGTGCGCACTGATTTTTGACAGCGCATTGACTTTTTTTTTCTTAAACAAAAGAAATGCTAAAATAATAAATACGAAAATTTTTTCCCCTTTTACGAAACAATAAACAGAATGACAAGCAATTCGGTTGGTGACGTTTTGTCAAAGAATACAGTAAAAATGTACGCGAAAGAAATACTGAGGACCAATGTCAGAACTTAGCCTGTGGTAGTTCTAGTGGTGTAAATTTACTCCTAAGCCAACAAAAAAGGTTTTAAACCGAAAAAGAAAGCGCCCTCCCTCACTAAATTTTTTGAAATTTTGATGATAAACTGGGATATATTTTAAGTGGCTTTATAGTTGTCACCCAGACTACACGGAGGTTTCATTTGATTTAAGCTTAATATAAACTGACACACCCACGTTAACAGCTATCAAAGTTTGATAAAACTATCATAAAACCTAAAAACGAAAAATACTAAAACCGATATCACTAATGCATAAGAACCAACTTAAAGCAGTTTAAAAAGCAGTTTATCAATAATTATGTTGACGCTCTTTAAATACTGAACACACGAGCTTTAAATGCGTTTTAAAATAATTACAAGACTTAATCTGTGTCAAGGAAATCGGACGTTATTAAGAGGGTAGCGCGGTCACAGAGAATGTTGCTACTACCCCTGCTACGTGTCTGCTCGACATAACTTCTAAAATATGACGATCACATGATGAAGTATTGAGGAAATCTACAATCCTGGTTTGATTAATGGAGTACAGCAATTTGCGGGGTTGAAATAACCCTATAAAGAATGACAGGCCATTAATTACAAGTTCCGAAGATAACCACATGCATGAAATGCTAAACTGAAGAAAAACAGACTCAATACCAAAGTTCGATAAAAACTTAACAGTCTCAAATTAGTAAGTTTTTAAACCGTAGTGAAGTTAATAACAAGGTAACAAAAAACGTAACAGTCTCAAATGAGTAAGTTTTTAAAAAAACAAGGCAACGTTATTCAATGGTTCACGAGCGCTCTCACTCATAGTTCACGAAAAACTTTGATACCCAAAATCTAAATTTAGCTCCAACTATAAGGCCGCTTAGAAAAATATTCCGGTTTGTCATCAGCGTGCGCACTGATTTTTGCCAGCGCATTGACTTTTTTTTTTTTTTCAAACAAGAGAAATAATATGAGGAAAATATAGGGTTGTTTTCTCTTTTGCGAAACAATAAATTTCGGATGGCGGCATTTTGCCGACACTTGATTCCCTTGCACATAATTCAACTCGGGCATTTTTTTAAGCGGCCTTATGGAGAGAGTCAAAGTGTTATAGGTAAATATAACTTAGAGTTCCACTATTAAAACGCCCCCTGAAAGTATCCGCTTTTCGAAACATCTGGATGATTTGAAGACTAACACGGGAACTTTATTTGGACTTAATAAATTTGTTTGGTTTTCTTTATAAAAAACACAAATCACAACTTTCCGTTTTGTTTGTTCGTATCAAACGAGGGTCTTCAGAAAAACTATATTAATTAATGGACCAGTTCTAGTTGGCTTTGAGCTGAACTCACAAAGTATAAATATGTCTCTATCTTTGAAGTTCAAACTTTTAGCATCTGCACATTTATAGCGTTTAAAATTGCATTATGAACAGCAAACAAATACCGTGTCAAAGATAGAAAAAAAAAACAAGCAAACAAGCATTCAAATCAATTAGTTTTCTCTGGTGCCTCAGTAGAGCTGTGCCGAAAACAATTCTTGCGTGTAAATCGTCTAATAAAACTGTAAAAGTACTTCCACAAAAAAATAACGGCATGGTCAAACCGAAAATTTTACAAACTTGTTATATTAAAGAATAAAGTAAAGCCAATCGTAGAATAAAAACTTGAACGCTGAGTTTAATTCCAATACTCTTTTGTTCAAAACACGTAGTTGGTTCTCAATTATATATATTGCATGCCATCTCTTAACACATATGTATTCAAAATACGGCCCTCAGCAGCGTTCCGTTGGTCTTGTTTCGCAAATACTAAGCCCTTCTGAGCATGTTTTGTCTCAACTCTTTTATCCGCATGTAAAACACATTTTTTAAAGTTCCGAACTGCGTACTGTTGTCAATTTCTTTGTCACTTTCACTTGGGACAAAAGCAAGGAAAGCTGTTACATTCGCTGTTGACCTCTTAAAAAACCTCCGACAATTATGTACAGCTTGATTTCACACGGTCAATTAAAATATGAAACTTAATAGAGAAAATTTAATCAATCCAAGGAATTTTGAGTAAGCTACAAAGGTTATCAACTAAGACATAAACGACCCTCTTCATACGAGCTGTGGATGAAGCGTCTAAAGCGCGATAAAATTATAACACGCTAAATGCACGCGGATTTGAATTAATTGTTTCCACTTTTCTGATAAGCTAGGCAATATAAGCTTTTTAAGATTTGTTGTTGTTGTTGTGTCAAATGGAGCACTTTGCTTGAAAATAAAAGCTTTAGCAGAGCAAGAGTAAAGAGCCAGTTATGATTAAGTCGAACTGCGTCTGTATCTGTAGTTTGAATTGAAAGATATCGTAAACATGTCACAAACCAAGCAACATTAAAAAATACGTTTTTAGTCTATAAGAAGAGATAAGGTCAATCTTGTGTATTATCGAACGCATTTGTCACCAACTGCTCTAAGAGACTAAACAACCACTGAGCTAGTAGCGAAATCAAAATTCAACACTGATGTGCACTTACGGCGATTGGGGAAGCTCATGATGGTATCTGCCCCTACGGCTCGTTGGTCTGTCAGAGTATTATTACAGCAAAACCCACTCTTCTCAGTCTCATTCTTTGAAAGACTGTTGTATAGCTCCATCATAAAACGTGGGGCTGATAATTTTTGGCCGTAGCGGATGTACAAGCGAGGTGGCCTAGGCCGCGTTGGCAGCCCCATCAAGTTGAGTATTTCACGTTCGAAAGCCTCGGTCCGATTGCCGTCACGAATGGAAGGCATGCTGGCATTTTGAGAGCTTTCGGACTGTACTGCTAGCGCGAGACACAACAGATAGAACACTTTGATCCAAAACATTTTAGATGAACGTAATCAAAAGGTATTGACTTGATAAGCACGAGCAAAGGAATCAGTACACACATTGGGGCCTGCAGTTTGTTTCGGTATTACTCTAATACTTACAACACAATTGAAGCGTCAATCAAACTCTCGACAGCTCCGCCTTTTTTTGAGCACTTTGTTCGTAAGCGAATCACAATACTTTATTATTGTTAGGGTTTATTAAATGGAATATGCGCTGCTAGAGTCAAACAAATTGACTAATTGCTCTTGTGAATGACACTTTCTCTCATTACTTCTACCGGCCTATTGTTCTTTTGATTCGAACAGATTAGTAATAATGACTTATGAAGAGTTTTGGGGAGTTTTGTTTTTCATCGTCAGACATAGAGATGTAAATACCAACAGAGAAGCCTGAATTTTTAATCTTTCAAAAATCTCACAATGTCAGTGTTGGTAAACGTGGGCTTGTCGAAGCTGTTAAAAGCGGAGCGAAGGAACACGGCTGACTCGAGTGTTGTTTATGTGACCTTTGCAGCGAGTGCTAATTGTACTGGACGGTGACCCCCTCGGAGTGGCGAAACGAACCAATCATCCATTAACAAGCACGTGCACGTTAGTTCACATTGATACTTTTTGTTTGGGTTTTATTTCAGTCGATCAATGAACCGAAGATGTTTGCTCATCCTTTCTTCATTAAAGAAATTGTAAGCGGAGATTAACCTTCGCAGCTAAAACGTTTCCTGATTCGCAAAGCTTAAAGTTTTTTGGGGCGTGATTGCACACAAAAGAACATTTTAACATTTTTAGAATAATTGTGAAAGCTACTTTCTTAGAGTTAGTTATAAGATAACATGAATTTGATGAAAACAATCACACAACTTTGACTTAATTTTGTTCGAGTTACAGTTCTTACTGATATGTTAAACTCAACAAAGAAAAGTTCTTAAAGTTCTTTTTTTGTGTTTTGCTAACTACGTTTTTGTTGCCGGCAACTCATAAAGATTGGCCTTCGATGCTTAGTAGGTTTGCAAAACAGGTTTTTTGAGTAAATTTCTTCTTCCATCTCACGGCGGCTTGTATAAATTTCTTCTTCTATTTTACGGTATTTGTGTAAATTTCTCCTTCCATTTTACGGTACTTGTATAATTTTTTTCTTCAATTTTACGCGGTACTTGTGTAAATTTCTTCTTCGGTTTTAAGGGTACTTGTGTAAACTTCCATTTTACGGTCCTTGTGTAAATTTCTTCTTCAATTTCATGGTACTTGTGTAAATTTCTTCTTCCATTTTGCAGTACTTGTATAAATTTCTTCCAATTCATAGTACTTGTGTAAATGTCTTCTTCCATTTCACAGTACTTGTATAAATTTCTTCCATTTCATAGTACTAGTTCTTCCATTTTACGGTATTTGTGTAAATTTCTTCTTCCATTTCATGGTACTGTGTAAGTTTTAGCAGTTCCAAGTATCCCAAGTAAGAGCTTCAGTACTAGTTTTATTAAGTTTCAGATACCTAATCAACACCACGCAAGTACGTACCAGGTGTTAACTTGAAAACTAACTCTAGACGTTCCTCGGCCCTTCCGTTGTAAAAATACTATCACCCCGGTTAAAAATATCTGCTCGCACAGAATTTATTGATTTTAAAATTAGTGTTGCATTGCCTCAAATGAAAGTTTAATGTCTGGTACTGACGATTCAGTTGTGAACAGAAACTGTAAAAAGCGATCATAAAACAATAAAAAGTAGAGTCTTGCTGTGAATAAAAAGGCACCATTCAGGCATAAGTCATTCCGTTTGATCAACTGAAGCTTGAAGCAATAGGCAATATGAATAGAAAATTAACTCGTGAGGGTTTCAAAAATTCATCTATGCATATCATAATTGTAACCTTGAGACAGCAAAACCTACTGACAAAATTTGCAAAGATGTCAGTCTTTTTATTTCAGATTTCAGTGATATGATTAACTGCAAACCGAAAAACTGTTCATTAGTAAAGTCTTTTCAAAAGTGCTCTGAAGTATACAAAAAGAATATTAAAAACACAATTGGAAGGATGCGAATCAAAAATGTCGCACACACATTGGGACGTTGCGCTTGCATCTGACTGGTGATCAAATAAAAGTGTTCTATAGTCAAGACGTACACCCAGTATTATTTGTAACACTAAGGCGGCCGGCCTATTAAACGGGTCAGAAACGGGAACTAAAGCCTGCCCTGAACTTTAAAAATAGTTTGAGTCTGAGTGTTAGCCGCTATGGACAGCTGTTTCAGCCTTGCTGAGCCTTGTTGTACGCACAGCATAGCAAACAAACAGGCTCGAATTCGATCCCACAGAAAGATATAAGCTTGTGGGGTAGGAACATGCCTTATGCCTAAAACCTTTTTAAAAGACGTGTCAACGTTTCGGAATGTTTGAATGCTCAGCTTGGGTAGCTAAGGCGGAAATCCGCCAAATTATTTCCCCCGGGGGAGGGGGGGGGTAATTCGGGGTCAAAAGGGTAGGGATAACCGTCGGAAAAGTCCCTAAAACACCCTAAAAAATACCAAGGGATAAAATTTTCTGCCCAAAAAAGTACCTCTCGGTTTCAAAATTACCCTTAAAAAATACCAACTGAAAGCTGAAGTTTTTCCCTGGGTAGCGAGCGGGTATATGCAGGGAATAAAGGCGCGTGCGTAATAGAACGTTCGCCAAAGGACGTCTTTTTAAGCTTCTTATCAGTACGCACGTTTGCTAATGCACGAAACTGCAAGCAGTCCAACAGCTTGGCGTTTTTAAACCCTAAAAATACCAGGCTCTTGGTTTAATACCAGATTTATTTTTACAACCCCTAAAAAATACCGCACTGGCCACTTTCAACCCCTAAAAAATACGACGATCATACCTACCATCCCAATATAGGGAGTACCCCCCTCTCCCCCTCCCCGGTCATTTCCTTTGAGAACCTGTTTATAGATCGATAAGAGGAGATAATAGCCGTCATGACACAACGTGCCACGAACCAAACCAACCTAAACTGAATGATAAAACATTTCACAAATTTAATAGTTAAAAGAGTTAGTTTCGAAAGATGTTACAATTTTCGTCGTTTATGGCGCGCCATTTGTAAACTTGCCGTTTCAAAACTAAAAACCATTTGTCTTCATTGTAGGCGATTAATTCGAGTTGAAAATAAACAGCTATTATTAGTCTTATTGAGATATTTGATACCACTTGTTAATGTTCTCGACTTGGCCTTCACCTCGAGGTCCAGTCTCCTTGAAAAGGGGAACTTATTCATAATCACCTTTATCCATTAAACAAATATCTAGTTCAACTATATTGCCTGTATAGCTGAGTGCAAGCTTATTTTTAAGAACTGTGGGCCGGAATACTAATAGCGTATTTTTACCCCCGTGGATTAGGACCCCCTGCCCAAATCCGCTAACGTTTTGAATACACTAGCGGATTCTGACTCCCCTTCACAGATATTGTCCCCCCGGCCCCTCCCTTAAAGCTTCGAAACTCGAAGTACAGCTGCTGAATAAAGGCAAGATTATGAAAAGGAACAAGAAACTATTCTTTTGCGTTTATATTATTGGTTTTTGAAATCTACGGAATCTTTCAATTTGCTTTCATTCTATTTCCAATCGTTTGGTCGAACTCAACCGATGTCAATGACTCGTCGTGTAACTAAAACGTCATTATAATAATTAATTCTAAAAAATGACCTTATCATGAACTGTTACAATTTCCACTTTGCAT
>JAOBAT010057567.1:14941-26971 GCA_026413305.1 Hydrozoanthus tunicans | reverse complement strand
CTTCCTCGGGATTTTAACCCTCTTACAACAGAGGACAGGCCATGCAGAAACTCGAGTTAGAGTATTTTAAGCCGATCTCAATGATTTTTTTCCAGCTTTAGCATTGCAATAGATCTAGAGCACTTTTAAAAACTATTGAAGTTACATCGGATGGAATAAAATCAATCCGCACAACGCACTTTCTACGATTTTATTCCATATTCACTCGTTTGAGCTATATCCCGAAAGAGCAAGATAGGAAAAATCTTTTTGCACAAACATCAAGTGAGTTGTGAACTGTTTATTATATGTATCACGAGTTTGAATTTTTCCAAGTTAGAAAAAAAGAAGATGCATTGGACTTTGACTAATCTACCTTGACAATCAACAAAAGCGAACAAGAAATGTACTTATGGTTCAAATTATATTTCAAAATACGACCAAAACTTTAATTAGTATATACAACATCATCATATTCTTCAAAGTAAAACTTTCAAAGGCTATAACTTACTTAATACGCCTTTCTCGTAAAACTATAGCATCAATTGGCTCTTACTGTATTTGTATGTGTATGTAATTCTAACACCTCGCTGCATGCGGCAAACCTTTAATTTAGTTATTCTTCAATTTAGCGGCAGCCATATTTTCTCGAAAACTGAGTGATAAAACGGAGGTGGTGCCAGTTCTTGAACGTTACTGGTTGGTTATATTAATCACAGTCAGGTGAAACTCAGCTATAATCCCCGCTCCTTTCGGGGTTCTACTATACCTAGTTTCGTGAAATAAAATTATTCAAGAGGTAATTTTAGCCAATTGTGTTATAGTGAGCACAACGTTACAGTGCATGTAGGGAGGATTGATAGCAACTTCACTTTTTTTAAAAAAAAAAATGGATGTTCCTTTGTTTTTAATCAAGTTTATTTTTTTCTCTTGATACTTTATGATCTGGTAGCAAATCACACGTTACATCATGTAACAAAAAACTCATCATAACACTAAATAACCGAATGCTTATGAATAATACTAGCTACAACACACGGCATTCTGAAGTCATTGAGTGTCAAGAGAACAAAAAATACGAATAATAAAAAATTTTTGAGAAATTTGACAGAGCAACGTAAAATCTGTTTCGAGTAAAGTTTTTGAGAAATTATCAGTGTCCTCTTCTTTTGGCTGAGTTTGTCTATATTGGTAACTGTATATAGTACCGTCAATGTCTAGCATCCAACAGGGTATAAAGGTGGAGTAAAAGCGTGAAATCTGCTTTAAAACGACTTCAAAAAATACTAGAATATGCGTGTTAGCTTTCGAAATCTCAAACATCAAGAAAGCTGTCAGGGTAGTCCCGGTTTTAAAATACTTTGTGCGAACCAACAATGTTCCTCATTTAGCAAGGTCTAACCACGGAAGTAACAAAAATTTTCACTTCATAGGCACTTTAAAGGGATCCTACACTGTGCAACATTACTGGTCTCATGTAAAACTTCAATTAAGCCTGTGCTCATATCAGCAGCACAAGTTTGGTAATTCCGTGCATGTAACTTGGCCAAGCAATTCATTTTGATCAGTTGTACGGTTTGAATTTTTCCACTCTGGATTAACACAATAGAAATAATCGAGAGGAGTCTGGCACTGCAACCAAGTTACATTACAATCCAAAGTGGCAGCGTGCGGGAAATTCAAACCGTAAAACTGGCAAAGCAAATTGCTTGGCATTAAATATATATGCAGAGAATTGTCAAATATTGACTCAGACTAAATAACAGTTTTATTTGTGATCATTAATGTTATTCAACGGAGAATTCCTTTACCTTGTAACACTACTTTTGACAAAAGACCTTATGTTCTTAACAGGTTACAACTGGAAAACAGTACAGTTCACCACTTTTTTATAAAGGTTAAACTATAGATCAATCGCAACAGCCATTTCTTGCACTAAGCTGTCGCTCCAGCAAGTAGCAAAGTGACTAACTTGCGAGAGTATAATATCACAAATGCTGCAATGATCTGATTGGCAAACGCGCGTAAACTACTCACTTTCTTTCGAGCAGTATAGTCAGCCAGCCGCGGAACTGGCGGTGTTATAAAACAAAAGGCAATGATGAGTTATTTCAAAACTTGGTTTAAGTTTTAATGTAGTATACTATATAAAAGTCCATGATTGCTATATATGGTGTAAGGAAAGTAGGAAAAACCTCAAAAGGAAAATATACAAAAATGTATAAAGATGTTTTGTTTTAAGTTGAAGGAAACGAGGTCTTAAAGGTTCTTTGTTGGCTACTTGTTAATTTGCGTTTCAAAATCTTGTTGCTTTATGCTTAAAAAAGATCTGAAAGTAAAAGAAAAAGGCGACTTGGGGGGAGGAAACAACCCGCACCAAATTCAATCACTCTTAACTTTTAGACAACTGCAGCTAAAGCAACCAAATTTAGTGACTTTTCCTAAAATTTATCAGGGAAGAAGATGGTTTGTCTTAAACTTAATAAAGTTGACTTGTGTTGCCATGGCAACTATCATTTTCAAGCCCTAACTTCAATGATAAATTTTTATCAGGCAATTGTGTGTTGATTGGCACCTGATCTCATTTTTGGAAAGTAATTTCAATTTGTCTCCTGAATTGCTAATCGATATACAGTAATTAGATGACGTCATCACTATTTCGCAATATATCGAAAAATTATGAAACAGCTACCAGATTACGTCAAAATGACGTCAAACTCTCAGATCCACAGAGTGCGGCAGTACTTGTCTGGTAAGTTTTGTTTTTATTTGTGGCAATCTGATGATTGCAAGCAGCCGTATTTATGACCCACCCCATCCCCCCTCAATTTTTTCATGTTTATAAAAGATCTTCTGATATGTGTGTGAAGGCAAATAAGAAGGTTCTGTTATCAATTATTTAGAGAGGAAAACGGGTTATTTTACAATATTTTTCTATTATTTAGAAAGGAAAGCGGGTTAGCTTTTCTATCTGCTATTCTGCTGTCCGCATATTTAAGTACAAATATCGTTATTATGACGTCATTTGGCCCAAAAATCAATATTTTGTTACAAAACATAAATGAGCTTCCGAATATGTGTACATTGCCGATAAATCATTGTAACATCTTTAACAGTTCCTTAGTTGCAGCCGCAGGTTGTTTCCGCCCCCCCCCCCACCATTCTGAGGAACCCCAAAAAAGCCCAATCTGAATAGGGTTAAGGGTTCCCAAACAGTCCGTTAATATTTTAACTATGAACAGCTGCATTGGTTTTATTTTAAAACAATTAGACCATTCATTGTCGTTTTCTATGAGTTTGACAAATAGAAAACTACATCTCGTGGTCTAAATGTTAAATGTCAAAACAAAGCATTTACACTATTACTAAAATCAAACCGCTTACTGGAAAAATTCTACACGAGTATGCCGTCTGAGACGGCCGAAACGTCGTACTCGTGAAGGATTTTTCCAGTAAGCGAGCTAACTTCAGTTATAGCTTAGTACAACTGGATGAGTCAAAACATTCAAAGCATTTACTAATTCAAAAAGTGATCTTGCAAACAATAGTCTGTTTGCTTATAGTTATTACTTCAGCTGTAAACTTCATCTCTTTCAATCAGTAGTTCTAAGACGTTTTTGAAAATAAAAACAGCTGGCAACTATCTGACAGACCCACTTCACCTTTTTAGAGCAACCGGGTGCGGTATGGCGTCAGTGAAACAAGAAAAGTAAAATAGAAACCAACCCAAGAAACGGGTTGACCGTGTTAGCAGTAGCAGAACTAAAAACCCAAATACAGTCATCATCATCATCAGAACTTGCCTGCGAATCTCCATCGCCTGCATTACGTGAGCTTTCTGTGGTAGTTGATATCCCAGTTGGATTCGTTTCAGACTCCGTTGAATCTTCTGTTTTTACTGGTTCTTCTTTTGTAGTGGGCACTTCAGTTGTAGAATGCAGTTTCATAGTCGTGGGTGGTTTCGGTGTAGTTGACCTAAAGTCCGATACAAAGTTACACGTGTCCTTGTAGCAGCATTGCATACGACAGTACCTGCCCCCTCCGATGACATTCTTGCAAAATTGATCTTTAGAGCCACACCATTTGCCAAACGTGCAGCCCTTGGTGTATATTCTAAACCCTGCCGCGTTTTCATAAGAGAACATGCCACACGAGTCCATGCCATGGGTACACGGCTGTCTAACTCTGATTTTGTCGCAGTTTGCAAACGAATCTGCACCTCCGGGACACATCCAGCACTCCTTTACAGACGCAGGGTTTGCTGTCGTAGATTCTACTTCATTTGTACTGGGGTTTTGTGGTGTAGTATGCAATTTCATAGTCGTCGGTGGCTTCGGTGTAGTTGACCTAAAGTCTGATACATAGTTACACATTTCCTTGTAGCAGCATTGCATACGGCAGTACCTGCCCCCTCCGATGACATTCTTGCAGAATAGATCTTCAGAGCCACACCAACTGCGAAACGCGCAGCCCTTTGTGTATATTCTAAACCCTGTCGCGTTTTCATAAGAGAACATGCCACACGAGTCCATGCCATGGTTACACGGCTGTTTAACTCTGATTTTGTCGCAATTGGAAAACGAATCTGCACCTCCGGGACACATCCAGCACTCCTTTACAGGCGTAAGGTTTGCTTCGGTTGTAGTAGGCGCTTCAGTTGTAGTAGGCGCTTCAGTTGTAGTAGGCACTTCAGTTGTAGTGGGCACTTCAGTTGTGGTGGGCACTTCAGTTGTGGTGGGCACTTCAGTTGTAGTGGGCACTTCAGTTATAGTGGGCTTTTCAGTTGTAGTGGGCACTTCAGTTGTAGTAGGCACTGCAGTTGTAGTGGGCACTTCAGTTGTAGTGGGCACTTCAGTTGTAGTGGGCACTTCAGTTATAGTGGGCACTTCAGTTGTAGTGGGCACTTCAGTTGTAGTGGGCTCTTCAGTTGTAGTAGGCACTTCAGTTGTAGTGGGCACTTCAGTTGTAGTAGGCACTGCAGTTGTAGTGGGCACTTCAGTTGTAGTGGGCACTTTAGTCGTAGTGGGCACTTCAGTTGTAGTAGGAACTTCAGTTGTAGTAGGCACTTCAGTTGTAGTGGACACTGCAGTTGTAGTGGGCACTTCAGTTGTAGTGGGCACTTTAGTCGTAGTGGGCACTTCAGTTGTAGTAGGAACTTCAGTTGTAGTGGACACTGCAGTTGTAGTGGGCATTTCAGTTGTAGTGGGCATTTCAGTTGTAGTGGGCATTTCAGTTGTAGTGGGCATTTCAGTTGTAGTGGGCATTTCAGTTGCAGTTCGTTTTTCCGTTGTGGTAGGCAGTTTCGTAGTCGTTGGTGGTTTCGGTGTAGTTGACCTAAAGTCCGATACATAGTTACACAATTCCGTGTAGCAGCATTGCACACGGCAAAACCTGCCTCCCCCGATGACATTCTTGCAGAATTGATCTTTAGAGCCACACCAACTGCGAAACGTGCAGCTCTTGGCGTAAATTCTGAACCCTGTCGCGTTTTCGAAAGAGAATATCCCACACGAGTCCGTGCCATGGTTACACGGCTGTTTAACTCTGATTTTGTCGCAGTTTGCAAACGAATCTGCACCTCCGGGACACATCCAGCACTCCTTTACAGCGCCGTAGCACACACCTGCAATGTTTCAAACTCTTTGAGTAATCCAAACAAAACAACAAAACTTGACCTCAGTAACTCAATCACGAATTAGTTCGAACCCTGCTTATCGAACAAAAGCCAAATTTTAACTATAGATACACGGCAAGCGTTACCGTTGGATTTTGGCAAGATTATATATCTTGGAGAGGAAGAAAACAACCCTCCTGCCCAATTTTTCGGGCGGCAAAAAAATAAATTCCTGCCAAAAACGAAAGGAAAGGCTATCTATGCCGGCTATTATTTTACTAGATCGTGGAATGTTCTCAGTGCGTGAGTGTATAGTTGAAAATTTTTGCAGTCTTTTTAGCTTTTTTCTAAGTTGTGTTATGCTAAATATTGAAAAAAGACGTTTTCTTATTTAATATTTAAACTGCAAAACAATCCCTTTTTTTGCCGGAAGATTAAAAACTCAAGCGCGTTTATAAAACGGGCCGGAGACTAGGTAGAGGAAATGGACGTGCACGGATTGGAGCGAATAGGGATGGGGCGACGGGGGCGGAAAGAAGGGACTGTTGCCACTCCATGGCCATTTACTTCAAATCCGATCTCGAATTTTGCGTTCCTCAGGAAAGGCGAAATTCCCTTTGGTCAGTTCTTTTGAGCTGTCAGTCAAGCTCCAAAATCTATATCTATCAAAGACACTCTATATCTATCAAAAACAATCTATGTCTATCAAATACAATGAACAGGTTGTCATGGACTTCGTTGCTTGTGGCAAGACTATCGCGATTTGGGTTAAAAGGGAAACGGAGCAACAGCTGCTTACATTTGGTAAAAGTTTGACTTACAAGCTGTTTGGCGAGGCGAAGAGAAAACAGAGTGCAAGTTCGACAACTGACACGTTTGCAATCGCAGTTCTAGCTCCGCTTAAAAGTATTAATGCTGTTCCTCAAACTGTTTTAAGCTTCAAACGATCGACATCGCCTTCTTCCGTATCTCCCCCCATTCCCTTTGCTCCCGTCCGCACGTCCACTTCTTCTAAGTCTCCCCTTTGATGAAAGAGCTTGAATGTTCGATTCCCGGCGAAAGAAGGGACTGTTTTTCAGTCTGCTATTTGATAGTTTACAGTAGGTTTCTGGTTAGATCGTATGGTTAGTGTACCCCAGGACTGTTTTTAATAATAGAGACTGACATTTCGACAACCTGTGCGGAAGTCTTCAGTTCCGGATCGATCGAGTCTTCGCTTAACTCTAAAAACGACTTTTGCACTGCAGGTTGTTGAAACATCAGTCACTAACATTGAAAACATTCCCTCTCAGGACTATATCTCACAAATTAAACGATCTACTATTACTCCTGGGTTCAGACCATTTACTGTGTTGACAGCCCGGCCGCGGGGGGGAGTACTCCCTGTTTTGGGATGGTAGGAAAGACCGTATATTTTTAGGGGTTAAAATTGCCAGTCCGGTATTTTTTAGGGGTTGTAAAAAGAAATGCGTAGTTAAACTAAAAGCCTAGTATCTTTTAGGGTTTAAAAAGTGAAGCTATTGGACTGCTTGCAGTCCCGTGTCTTAGTGAACGTGCGTACTGAACCAGAAATTAAGACAAAAAGTCGTTCGGTGAACGTCCAATTACGTGTGCGCCTTTAACTGCATATCATGTTCGTCGCAACACAAGGGGACTTACAGCCGAGCCGCTGGCTACCAAGGGAAAATTTTTGAATTTCAATTGGTATTTTTTAGGGTAACTTTCAAACCAAGAGGTGTTTCTTAGGGTGGAAAATTTTTATTCCATGGTATTTTCTAGGGTATTTTGGGGACTTTCCGACGGTCATCCCTACCCTTTTGACCCAAAGTACCCCCCCCCCCGGCTTGATAGTTAACAAATTACAAAGATAGACACTAAATCTAGTGGCTTTTTGTTTAGCTCAAGATCAAGATAAGACAAGTTAAGTAATAAACCCATGTTTTATATTGTTTTTACGTAGTTTGTTCGATAAACTTTTGGAAAACTTATAAACCCATCCAGTGAGTCAGAACTTTATGAACGATCTGCATACATAATACATTTAACGAGATTGCCTACCGTGTTTGAAGAAAGCGTTTTAAAAGGTCGAACAAGCAAAAAAATAACAAATTCCTTCCTCACTACGTTAAAACAGTGGATCCATTTTCGGTTTAAAAATGCCGAGATGTTGATCTTGTTTGAACCTTGGAAATTGGTTTCAACTTCAAGACTGTAAAGTTAAGTAATTAATTTTATTTTTTGAGTTTAGCCTTCGTGTGACAACTATTCTCATACGAGTGAAAGTACACAGCCGGTAAACAATTTTTGTCAAATGCGAAGATTGGACAAAATGCAAATCAGAAACGTTTGGTTTTCAGTTAAGCCTTTACACCACAAGAAGTGAGTTCGGGTTCGTTATGGTATCGCTTTAAAAAGGTATTTCTAGAAACCTGAAACTCGATCCTGGAAACATAGTCATAGAAAGCCGAAATTAGTCTGAGAATTTTAGGCAGTTTTGTTTGTCTTGTTTCTAATGAAGTTGCATGAACAGCCGGGTTTTTAATGAACACGATCGAGCATTCATGTTGAGACAATTTCAGAGATGCTTCTTTAGCAAAAGATCGAGAGTAAAATGGCCTGTACCAACAACCACACTGCGTTAATGTTAACGCCAGAGCTCAGTTTTGAGCACAAACGAATTTACATTTTAAAATCTAAGAAGGCATTTCAGTTGTTTAAACTAATGAACGATAGCAAATGTTTATCAGACTCACCAGCAAGCAAAAAGCCAAAGGTGACGAGCTTAACAAGCAAGGTTTCACCCATCTTGACCTCAACCTTATTAAGTGTTAAAAGGTTATATGACCCGCTACTTAACCCGATTCGGGCAAATGTTCATCTGGAGGTCAACGTAATAATGCGTTGTAGTTTTACGAAAAAGACATGAATTACATCTGTTTGCTTTATCACTTTTCCGATGACAGGATGTATTGTTCTTATTGTGTATCAAAGCAAATGAAGCCAAATGCCTCACTAGCTCAGCTTGAAGCCTACTTATCACAGTTTCTAAACGACGTAAACAAATCACAGACTGCTAAATTTTAAAAAACCTTTTTGGAAACCCGGCATAGCACAGAAACTTTTATGTTCCCTTTTATACATAATTATATTGCTTTTAAGTATTTTTCATTTCGGTATCTTGGTTTTTCATTGACTGTCGAATTTCAACTATATTTTGAAAACTGCTTGCGAATTGCTTTCGATTGTCATGAGCTAGCGGCGCGTACTACACTCCCCATACTAAAATAAACAATGATAAAACAATAGAGTACTAGCTAGAGTTTATGAGCGCCTTTTCGGCCTAAACCAGACTCATCGATTGAAAGTGAGCTCTGAGAAGGGACCAAAACGTACTTATGCCAGAGAACATGAAACTTATTCTTATTTTATTAGTAATAAATGAACAAATGTTATCGTTCTGGAGCGGCTGAGGCTAGCATTGCATCACATTATTTTTGGCTCACGCTTCCTAGAGCCCCCAAAATTCTTCATTTTAGCTCGGTAAAGTGCGTCGCAATGTCCGAAAAAAAGTGATTATGATAAACATTTTGACAATGCAAAAAATAGGCCCGCAATGCGTGCGTGTAGCTACTGCGTTCTTGTTTGTGTGAATACGGTGCTGTTTAGTATGTACAGCTCAGTTTTAGAAAAGGTTACCGCCGCCTGGTTAGCCTAGCTAGTTGGACAGGCTCCAGTCGCGCATGCGCAGTAGCTACAAAAACAGAACTGATACAATTAAACGCTTAAGGTCTCAGGATACGACTAAGTTGATTATTTAAGATATATCATTTAATAAGAAAACACCTTTCTAAGTTTTTTCAAATGCAAGTTAATTGTTTTTTTTTACCATTTACTTTGAAGTCCACGATTTACAGTCTGTCCTCTGCTCGGCCAGTTTAACGGCAATTTAGACTACTTGTACATTAGTTCTACTGAATAAATGTGCATGAAAAACCTCCCAAGAAGGTATGGTGGTTCATATCCTTGCGCTTTCAGTTACTGAAAAAGACATCTGCCGCTCGTATTAGTACTTTTGACTAGAAATTGGCTTCAGCTTTGACGTGCTGCAGAACACCAGGTATAGTTTTTAGCGGTTGTCAAGCTTTCCTGAACATGTAAAACAGCCTTAGTACAACTTAAGTCTGCAGTTATTTTCGTTCAGGAAACAATTTTTTGAACCAAAAAATTCAAATTACCTGTGTATAGTTCCTTGTTATATGCTAAAGATAAGATTTTAGACCCAGTGGATAATCAATCAAGTATGTTTGTTTATCTCTGGATGATGAGTAATTTTAAAACTGCTACGGTTCCTGTATAGACCCTTTCCACGCAAAAATTAAACAGAAACTGTGGCCATCGCCACCGCATTCAGCGCACCCGTATTAGCAAAATTACAAAATTCGTAAACATTTCCCAAGAGCTAAAGCAGATATTAAGTTTTTAAAATTGATCTTCTGTCCCTTATTGTTACAGATAAATATATACAGGAAAACATTCTCCGTCAAATTGCGGCCAATCTTTATGAAACTTTGTAGCTTTACTAACATTAATGTGCTACGATTGACTCTGGACTCGTTTTATTGATAAACTGAATATAATTCTATGCCATGCTAGCGTGACAAACGTCTATAGTCTTTTATAACTCAAACTTCCAAAGTTTCTATGTTTTTGATTCGCTGGTTTTCGTTGATAGGATCATAAAAAATTCCTTCCACAAGACACAGTAAGCGATTTCCCCATGATAAATTTCTGTACTTATTAAGGCATTTCTCCTTTATCCCATTGAGAAATTCTTTTATTATAGAACAATAAATCTAAAAGGAAAACAGTTCAGACTATTAAAAAAAAGTGTTTCCGGTAGGCCGATACTAATTCACCCTTTGTGTTTGTCCCCCGGAATTCCATCATCACACTACATCCTTTGTAAGGTTGAAAAGTAAAGAATTGAAAGAAAAAAAAATTATCTTCCTTCATTGAGTAATTTATTTGCTAAAAAAAGTTATACAGTTCTCACTAGTGCTTTATATTACCCAAAAGGACACATAAAACAGCAGAAAGAAAAAATTCAAGTGCTCTTCTTTTTCAGAATTAAGAGAACATACATACGTTGCAGTCGTCGCATTAGTCACATGCAATTAAGGCATGAGATTAAGCATATCGGTAGAACACTTAATTTTACTTAAGAAACAAATCATTATAAATAATGAGTTTTTACGAATAAGAAGCAAAATAAAAACAAATTTACATGATTTATTTCCTAACGTGACGGGTCTGTGAAGCCGAAACGGCGGGCAGCTGGATTTTAATTTATTCGGAACACTGTCGAGCAGTTGTAGCTTCCAATAATCCGTTGCTCAACGAATTTGATCGACATCAAACTAAGATGGTTCATCTGATGTTGATCATTACTGTGTTCCACATATATCGTATTTTTGACTGCAAAAGGATCTCTTTGTCCACCAGAAATAGCGATTTCCTAGACAAAAAAATCAGGTAAATATGCTTAGCGTATAAATTTGCAGTACATCTCTGAGATACATCTCAGGGATTTTATATTTAGAACCTTGTTCTTTAACAAAATTAATGCAAAAAGAAAAAAGTTTAAGGAAAAAACTAAACAGATTTGAATAAGGACATAATCTTCCATAGTTTTCCAGCAACAACATATTTGCACCATTTTATATTGTCTGAATACTTGATCGATGAATTTCAGAATTTAGCCATAAGGCTAAAAGAACAAATCTAGTCGCGTGTCTTATATTGTGTGTATCGTGCATGGTAAATGAGTTTTGTGTAGCGTCGTAAAACTACAAGGAAGAACACGCCGTCTGTGTAATTGTAATAAGATACGTATTTACATTTACTCGAAATTCCTGATAAATTAGTAATTTGCAACAAAACCGGAGTCTATGCAACTAAAGACAGAGCAATTTCAAGAACTATATGGATAATAACAATCTCAAAACATACTGAGAAAATGTAATTTAACACCTTATTTAAAGATTTCAGAGATTCATCAGCCAAGTTCCCTTTTTCTTTTTTATGCGAGCGCATCTTAAAAAGATATTTTACCGCAAGTAGTTGAAGTTAATTGAAACAAGAAAATGGATCTATCTGCAAAACCTGTAGTTATACCGTAAAAGCTCTATCGAGTAAACGGAAAGAGAAACATGTTGCCACAGATAGGATTCGAACCCACGTCCCCCGGATTACTAGTCGGGTGTGATGACCACTACACTACCGTGACAACCATGCTGGCAACATTGCTACGTGAATTTTCCCGGGCAGTTTTTCTTTCAGAGGTCAGATGGTAAAGCCTATCACTCCATAATCATGCCTTTTCACCTAAGGATCAAGTTAATGATTCACAGATAAACTTAAGAATCAGCTATGCTGGA
>JAOBAT010057556.1:9047-26976 GCA_026413305.1 Hydrozoanthus tunicans | reverse complement strand
CCGCTTCCGTCGCTAGTCTGAACCAAGCTTAACGATCTTATTCTATTCCCAAAGGGAACTGGAATAACTTAATTTTATGCATACTTTTATTTCGAAAACGTTTAGTTTTTTTAAAGAACACATACACCATTTTACCTATTCTTACATATATTTTAACAGGCGAAATTATGACAAAACGACAATAATAGCACTATTCTTAGTACTAGTTATGGTATTAACGTTATAGGAGAGTTTCAGTCATTGTTGTTAATGAAGCAACTGTTAATTGATTAGCAGTTTGAAAAAGGTGTTTAGAGTTGAAAAGGATTGTTTGCAAACATTACGTCAACTGAGATCTGTATTTATATTCTATGCTGTTATAATCATTCATAGTTATGATGGTATCTATATGGTTTGGACCTGTCATGAATACGTGTTTTCTACGAAACGAGATGAAATGAACATACTCCGGAAAGTGTACTTTAAAACGACCTGCACCAACTTTTGTGTTGAACTGAAGAACAAGAGGAAAAAGAAAAAGGAGCAGAAGAGGAGAAAAAAGGAGGAGAAAAAAAAAAGGCGAAGAAGAAAAAGAAGAAAAAGAGGAAGAAGACGAAGAAGAAGAAGAAGAAGAAGAACAACAACAACAACAACA
This sequence comes from Hydrozoanthus tunicans, assembly GCA_026413305.1. NCBI lineage: Eukaryota > Metazoa > Cnidaria > Anthozoa > Zoantharia > Hydrozoanthidae > Hydrozoanthus > Hydrozoanthus tunicans. The sequence goes on along the minus strand of JAOBAT010057556.1, from coordinate 26,342 downwards.
ACAACAACAAATGGCGTTATAACCTTGTAGGGTCCAATTCCAGTTTGTTATAATTCGAGTGTCAAACAAAATTGGACGCGAGCACACAACGCTTCCCTTGGAACATGTTTCAGCATAACTCTTACTTACGTTTTGCCACGTAAACTCTGTTTTTGGTCTCCTGATTGCAAAAATGTCACTAGCTTTGCAACCAATGATACGATTCCCAAGGGTGGAGATAAGACCACTCCCAGCCATGCTGATTGTCAAGTCTGGGGAAATGACGAAACTGAATGGCACAATTTCGAAAAAGGTATCAGAATTGATGGACCTCTTTGCTGCAGGAAAGAGATGATTAGGAGCTGTTCTCTTAAAACCTGTGTTGTCAAAATACAACGCGTAAGCAACGTGAGTTTCTCCATTCTTATAACCCTCGCTGATGATCTTGATTTTGAACGGCTCAACGTTGTAAAATTGACTTGCAATTTCCTCCACCTGCCCGATAACATAATACTTAAATCCTTTCCGCCTCGAATGATAGTGCAGCACTAGTCCTGAGCTCGTCTCTTCATCGCAGTGAAACACTGGTGATTGTAGGTTTGGATAACCGAAGCGCATATGCTCGTGAAGGTCATCGATACCTATTAAGAAATTCCGAAGATGGCGGCCGCTGACTCTAATGATTCGGTCGTAACCATAATGAGAAAAGAACCTCACAAAACAAGAGCCAAAATAGCGCATGTAGTCGTCAGCCGTCATACCATCTTCTTCTCCGACTCTTTGCGCCATAGCTGCGGCAAAGCGAGGTATAAGATCTTCACTGTACATCTGGTGAGTTACGTAAACCTGATGTGCTCCAACGAGCTGTGCGATCTCTTCCCAGAGTTTCTCACCGTATTTTTCGCAGATGAAGTGCTGAACACTTTCCATTAGCATGCCATACATTGTGTTGAGTGGATTTTAACAGCGTTGCATGAAATCTGAAAAAGAAAACAAGGAAGGAGTTTCACTAAAAAGTTTTTACGAATTTCTAAACAGAGATTTTTAATTACTTTAGGCCTGAATGGGTCATACGAAAGCCGAAAAAAACAAGCTTTGTTTACATATATTCTGTTCAATGACGATTATGGATACGGCTACGCCTGATATAGACAAAGGGGAGCCACGCAAAGTGTATGAATGAAAAAAAAATAAAATACTAAACGAGATTGGACTACTTTCTTACATGACTGTTAGAGAAAGTGAACCTAATATCTTTTCCTTTTTGTCTCTTCATTCCGATATGCGAGTGAAATGAAAACCCACATCATGAAATACACAACAATCAATTCCAAAACGCTTTTTTCCAATTAAGAGTTTTTGGGTAAAAAAGATGGTGTTTATGAGTGCCTTTGAGCTAAATAAAAACCAAAATCTCCAAGAGAACTAAAGTTTCTGAAAGCTTGAGTTATGTTAATTGATTTGTCGATCGATACTGTCAAGCTATGGCAACATGAACAATTGGAAAGCCTGAAAACCTGAATAAGATCTTCCAAAGAGTTCAAAGATTTGAATCTTTTGGTTTAAATACAACGGTTTCGAGCTTTTTAAAATTTGAGTTGCCATGCCAACACACACACACACATTTGGAACAGTATTTAATAGGTAAAGTTAAAGTTTATCATATTCCTCTTAAGACTGGATTATTGGTATAACTTACTGTGTATATCTAATTTTGAACTAAATAGGTCAAGTAGATATCATTTTAATCTGTAGACATGTTTTCGCAAAGGTTTATCAACCTTTAAATCATTTAGTAGAATAACAAAGATCGAAAGGAATGAGTTGAATGGCTTAAAGATACAGCCCCAAAAGGCGACACCGAGGCCAACGAAAGAACTCCTTTGTTCTAACGAAAACCTCAAATGTAAACGAAATACTTAAGGAGACCTGTGTGTTGATGAACGCTTTCTTGTACTACTTATATGAGCAATCGCAAAACATGAGAATTTCAATAACCCTCATGAGAATGTACGCTGATATTACACAAAAAACACGTATTTATAGGTGGATTTCAGGTGACGTAGTGTGTACAAACAAACCTTTTCAAATCTAAACACCTTTGGGACTTTAAACAAAGAAACTTTTGTCTAAAACTATCTATGAAATAAAAGTCGAGTCATTAATAACAATGAGTGAAACTCGCCTATACTGGCCAAAACTGTGCGACAATAGGTTTAGATCGCAGACTGAAAAAAACCTTTAGCCGCTGCAGATGGAAATAGAGATTATTTTTCTTTGCCTAAAAATAAACACTGTAAGCTGATGTGTTTTTATTTAATCAAAAAATGAAGCACATAATCTTTGGTCAGTTAACTTTTGAATAGCTCTAGTGACATAAGAACAAGATTGACATGTTGACACCCACTTGCCCTTCTTATAGAAAACTTTAGCTTCAATCAATTTTTTCTCTTCTTCCCCCATCAATAACAAAAACTTAAAGTGAGTGAAAACAGTGTTATCGATAAGGTGGCCGAGAATTTAGTTATGTATTCACAAATCCGCTAGAAAAGGTTGGAATAAAATGAAGAAATGTTTTGGGACGAGCACTCGAATATATAGTTTTTAACTGAAACCTTTTTATGCAAACAGTCCAACGCTGAGCCTTGGTTATGAATATCCATCTTTAATGTAGAAGTTCTTTCCAGTCCTCCCTCATTTTTATATACTTCTACCAAATTTCAACCGGAAGCTGTCACTCCCTTGTACTGCATGTAAGCATTTATATAGTAAGTAACTAAGAAACTGTGATAGATGTAAAAGTGATAGATCAAAGGACATTAACAACTCTTTACACGTTTGGACTCATAGTTATGGATTTTAGATGTTTTAGCTTATGTACATTTGAATACTTGAAACAGTCAAAAGAATATAATGTTTCTAATTAACGTATATAAATCAAGCGAAAAGACAAGAAAATTGAAAATATTAAATTCAAAGGTACGAAAAATGGTATCTAGTTTAATGGTTGTTTACCAATTTTTCACAATTATTTCAACTTGTCTCAAACAAGACAACTAGATTTACTGTTTGGCTTTTTCTATTGCCTCTTACCGACATTTTTCACCAGTGGACACATCATCAGAAACAGTGACGCAGCTAAACAATTTGCAAATTAACAGTCGATATTTTCGTTAACTGGTGAAGCGATGCATATTTGCATGACTCAGTGATATTTCTAGTACATAGCCAAATGAGGAGTTCTACACACATTTATTGTCTAAAAAGTTTCCAATGTACTCATCAATCAGTAAAATCATGCATTTTGAATCAAACTAGTTTGATTCAAAAAGCCAAATTTGTATATGTCAGTGTCAAAAGGAAAGTAATTGATACTACAACCAGAAAGTGTAAAGCTTTTGGAATTCGAAATCATTTACGAAACATAAATGTTTTAAAAGAATAAATATTGAAGTGAAAAATTGTAACCACTTTTTACCTCCAAACTTCACATAAACTTCCTTTCCAGCCTGTGAACTAATTAGTGAAAAGCGAGGCCGCAGACAATTGGCTTCGCTCGTTTTAAAAACTACATTTAATAAATTGATTTCATTGACCTGACAAACTCAATCCAATAGGCAGCACGTACTCAAAATAAGACACTTTCCTACAAAACAATAAGCCACGAAAACGGTTTAGTGTACATGGTTTCTTTAAGGGCGAAACAAGAGAAAAACTACCTGTTAGTACACTTTCGGTTGACCGAAAATTGATGCAAGTTTTGCCGTGTTTCAAAATGCTGTCTGTTTAATCTGACCGAAAATAACTTACCTTCGTTTCGCCGTTAAAATTTCATGTTGCTATACTTATCTTTACCGTGTAATGTTGCTTGCTTGTAGAGACTGTGTTGTTGATAGAAATTTTTACACCTACTTTCGTACTTTGTTTTGCGGCGCCAGCAAAAACGCCGAGAAAAGAACATAGTGCGTATAACATATACAACTCTAACAATCGGAGTTCGAGATTCTTTTAAGATTTCCTAAAGCTGTCAAAGGATTTTTTTTGTTGTTTTTGATTTATTTTAGTCAATCTAAAAGATAAAACGAGATACCTGTCAGACAATTGTAAGGGCCATTTGTCCTCAGCAAAATGAACCGGATTCAGTCTCTATTGATAACAGGTAGACGGACGCCTCTTTTTTGAAAATGTTGTTGCATAATTTACTAATGGTATAATGGAGATTTTCCAGAGCAGCAAACAAGGCTAGAAATTAAAAAAAAATACGTGTTCTCAAATCTAAACAAAAAATGCACCAAAACAATAACTTTTAATGGAAAATAAAACTTTACATTTTATAATTTTGGAACGAGTAAACAACAATCGCCTTACTATTGATTGCTTATTGTCAAAAATCATGTATATATTCAAAATTAAAGTTTACTGCTCATAACAGAGGCAGGTGTTAATAGAGAAGCGAGCTCATTACTTCCGCTGATAAGGTTATTGTAGCAATCGCTAATTCACTCACATGTCAATTTATCAAGGTCCAGGCCTAAAATGAAAACATAGGCTTCGTTACCGTTTACCACAATATGAAAATTTTACTATGATCTAATTGGTTCACTCACTTGGATGCTACAGTTTTCTGATTGGCTCATTTATCGTGTAAGTAAATTTGTAAAAGCATACGTGCTACACACTAAAACGCACAGTCGTCCGAGTTCCGTTAACTTGGTTCATGGCCATGCTAACAGCACAGTTTAGAACTACTGGTCACTACAACAATAAGAAATACCTTCTAAAATGGCTGTCTTACATGAATGGGGAGTCAGGATGGCCGAGTGGTTAGCGCTCGCGCCTCCCACCGCTGTAGACCCGGGATCGAATCCTGGGTTTGCATGTGAGCTAAGATTTGTCGATCTTCTTCTGACTCCGAGGGTTTTTCTCCGGGTTCTCCGGTTTTCCTCCCTCCACAAAATCGATTTTCACGCCAAGATCTGTGCCGTCGAGCGATTAAACATAAGCCACTGGCTTGGGAGAATGGGCAACCACTCCCAGCGTAACGACGATAAATAAAGTTAGTTTAGTTTAGTTTAATGAGTAGGACTGGAAACAAGTGCATGCATGAAAGTTAGGTCATGATGGTCTCAATAGTAAAGAAAGTTTACTCTTCACAATCTTGTGTGCCAAAGTCATTCACCTCACCAATTTGGATTTCTTATCAAGCATCTCTATAGGCGGTGTGTAATTGACATATGAGAACAAACAGAGTATTGTAGACTTTGTTTACTAAAGGTAAAGGCTTGGCTACATGTTGCAACATTGCACGTAGCTGAAACCCTTCGTGTGGTCGCCTTTGAAATCGTTGCTTGCAATGTTGCAGGTTTCTACTTCGCGCAACGCTGCCTTCAACCATTTTAAAGGCGGCTACATGGTGCAACTCTTCCACTGCGCGCAACTTTGTATGCAATGTCGCAACGTGTAGCCATGCCCTAAAATGGCCCTTTCTGACCTCGCTGACGTGCATTTGTTCCCAGATCAGCAAAGAAGTCTACATAATTAAGAACACCACCACGATAATTTCGGTTAGGATTACGATTATTGCGACTACGACTACGATCATAACTATGGCTACAATACGACCTCTACGGACGACAACAATATGTTTTGAACTATAATATTATTACCACTAAACAACTACGTTTAAATTAAGACAGTCGATTGCCTTAAAGTCGTCTAGGGTAACGAAACATTTTGACCGTAATCAGCTAATCAGTTTTTAGATGGTATTACAGACAGTTCGACTGTTTCTTTATGTATCGCTCGTCGCAGCTTAAAAAGAACGGGCCGAGCAATAAATAGAAAACAAACGTACAGTCTACATCATTCATTACCTTGGCAAGAATTGCAGTCAAAGCGTCGCGACATGTTTTACTTTTGACCATACACACAGGAAAACTGGTAATTACTTCCACTTTTTTTTCAAAAGATAAATGGTTATTTTTATTTCAATTACACTGATTGCGTTTGTTATGATTAAAATTGCGACACAAATTAAAGCAGACTTAAAGACTTTTCGTTATCATTCTTTTCAGTTTTTTGGTTGAATTATATTTTTCAAGAACAGATATTTTCAAGTCCTTAAGATTTAAATTATGCCGTCGCCATTCTTCTTGCAACCAAAACAAGCAGGAAAATGAAACAATGGAGTTATTACTTTCTGCAGGTTTGGTGGTATCGTGAAACATTATAACATGCAGTCACAAAGATTTTTATGGAAGTGGTAAATATGTAATATCGTATTTTGCATCAGGTATTCAATTTTGGTAATTCTTCTCGAAAGGTGAGTTTTTCCTGTTAAACTGCACAAACTAGAATAATCAAATGGTGACGTGGAATAATCTTTTGGTTACCATGGTGTCATTACTTACACGACCGCAGAGCTTGCACGAAGGCTACTTATAGCTTGATGCTGGTTAAAACTCATGACAACTTGTACGAGCAACGAAATTACTATTTTTGATTTTCTACTGTTTAAGTATCACCTACTCAAATAGAATTTCGTTTTCTTTGATTCGGCCGAGAAAAAATTAGGTTGAGACACGTGTTAATTTTTTTTCCTTACTGGACACATCCAGAAATGGTGCTACTCCTTTAACGATACCAACTTCTAGTGACAGCCTGAGACACAAGACTTGTAACTTCAATAACTGAGACATTTAACAAAGCATTTCAGTTAAATGAAGTAACTTGATTTACGCATGCAAGCGTAGTCAGGTGAGAAATGAAGGAAACTACGTTGTTGCTATAAATTACACTGTCAAGTCTTTGTTGTTATCGTTACGGTAGTTTTAAAAACACTAGATTCGAAATCTAATGTAAGTTTGGCCGTATTGTATGCAAAACTGGGCGGTATTACGTCGCTGTCCAAACCAGCCCTCCCCACCATGCATCAGTGCTCCTTCAATCAAGTCGAGACCGTCGTAAATTTCTTACGGCTTGATAATAAGCACCTCAGCATTTATTCACTGATTTAGCCGAATAACGTCAAATGGGAGTGTTTGTACGTTGTTTAAACGCAGTTCACTGTGGTTTCATAAGAGTTTTGGTAGCTTAAGCGGCGTTGAACACAATTTCGCAAAAGCGAAGTAGTGCAATTACTTTGAGCAAACATTCTGCTGCATATCCTGAGTTAGTGTACACAACTTCAGCCAAGTAAACTGAACGGTCTGTAGAACATCTTCCGTACAATCAAATAAAGGCTGGCAGCCCTCGATTATTTCTATGTGGTACTATGATCCAACCAGTTACACTAACTAATAAACAAATGTTACAATAAATTTTTCCTAAGACACAAATTAATTTCCCTACAAACGCCACTTTTCCACCAACACAGCTGCTCGTTAAACACTCTGTTTCACAACACGACGTTACTTTTTTTTCTACACAACGACGCCAGAATTTAAATTCAAACATCCGGTAAACGTACCTGTTTTTTTTTCTGTCTTTTTTCTCTTTTGCTAGTCTTTAGAATCCAAGAAAAACTGAGTCGTTCGACCACAAGAAACAACAGATGAAATGAAGATGGCTTTTTTGAAAGTCTATATAGAGACAGGCAAAAAACTGACAGGGTTATTTAAAGGCACTTGAATTTAGCTGCCTGTAGCGTTCTGGGTTCATTACTACTACTAGTTTTTGTTCCCGTTTTTGTATGGTCTCTTTTACTGTTTTCCGACCAACGCACCGATCTAGTTTGGCCGAGCCTGTAGATGCAAAATATGAGATCAAAACACAAGGGACTGGTGTGTTTGTAATTGCAAAAATCTCTTCTCTGAGAAACGATTCTTTCTAAATCGTTACAAAACACAAATAGACAATTCTAAGCATCTATAATTTTCACTGTTGTCCAAACAATGTTTGTTTGAAACTAAAAAATGAATTTTCAATATTCCTCTAAGGTAGAAAAGCAGACTCACTTTCTATGTTTTCCAAACTTAATATGTTAAATAACATGCACTCGCTGTACAAAATTTCACAAGCAAACTTTTAAAGAAAATCAAAACGAGTTTATGCGTTTCCTTAAAGTCGAAATTTCTGAATTCACGGCACTGTTGGCACAGAGAAAAAAGGAATTAATTTAATCAAAGTTTCGATATACACACTTTCCTTTTTAAGAGCTGCTCTTGTAAAATTTATGGTAACTTCAGGCTGAAATTGTTCTTATTTCCATTCTATTATTTTCGTTGACATCGAGATAATCTTGATGGACCAAATTTATCGTAGCGCAGTATAGTTATACCACAATTTAGTTATTGTTGAAAAACTGATTTCAAACCAAACGTTATATCCAACAGTGTCGTACATCGTATGCAAAACGTTGGTCGAGCGTTCAAATTGTTATTACGATTTCGGCTGCTTTGAATACAAAAAAATTAGAAATGCTATTATGAACTTACATGTTGAACTCAAAAAAATTGTCTGATTAAAACTAAATTCAGGCTGATTTTTTATTGCTTGTTCTTAATTTCAGTTTGTGCGTAATCTTAGCCAGTGAGTGTTCTTTTTTCCTTATAAAAGGGGATGTGACAAATTACAGTCGCTGAACTAACAGGCTTCTATAGCAAACGAATTAACGTATAAAAACGAGTGTTTTTATGGACTAGTATAAGCTCTTCAATAATTAGGAAACCCAATTTATCAGTTTACCTTCTGCTGAATGAAACTTCAACGTATAGCTGGCACTTTTCCTTCTTTGCAACGTTTAGATTTAACCGTGATATATACCCGATATATACTGTGCTTGTCATAAATAGATCTTTGATCAATGTATCTACGCAGTTTGGTTGCATAGTAATGGTTCTACATACACAATTGCAACTTTTGGTTTTTATATATATACTAGTTTTTGTTTGTTTTCTTCCTGTTGGCTTTCATGTGATAATCAGAGCGACAATTCGACTTAATTATGCAAAGTTTACACAAGTTAATTATGTTTGTAGTTTTTTTTTTTCTTGTATTCATTTACTCCTTTGTATCTTAATTCAAAATCGTTGTTGTTAAACAAACAGAAAGAAGAGTAAAAAAATTAATTATTTAAAGAATATTTCACTGCAAGCTTTTTATAAATCTTATATGTCCAATGGTTTAATGGCAGCATACTTATTTTATAAAGTATATTCTGTTCGGTTTAGTTGCGTATTCTTTAGTCAATTACTATCGTCACAAAAAAAAACGAACAAAGTTAAACTCTCTAAGGTAAACATCCACCATAAATTCATTAGCTATTTATAACGACTTAACAGTTTATCCTATCGAAACAAAAAAGCTAGAAAAACTAAGAAAAAAGTGTTTTGTATTTACATACAGTAAATACCTAGCCACTTGTGTTGCAAAAGGTTTACAAAATAAACACTGGCTTTAAAAGCTAGATTTTAGGAAAAAAATGTCTTGGCTATTCTCCCCGAGTTGAACGGTGTATTTTTGATGAAAAAAATGTAACGCGTGAGGCTGGTGAACTCTTAAACCGTTTCCTAACGAGATAGACAATCGACTATTGTCGAAGTATCATTTTAGAAAACAAATACTATTCCTGATCATTAAAGTGTTTTCATTAGCAATCTAAAACTATACAATAGTCTATCTGTGTTCATAACCATGGTACAGGCTACAGTACAACAGTACACACTTTTTTTTATTATATAAGAACAACTTTATAACAATATTAACAAAAAAATTAAAAAACTAAAACTAAAAACTAAAAAATAAAAATAATAACGATAACTTTATAAGAACGAGGCTCAGATTGGCAAGAATTTAAAAACAATTTAAGAACAAGATGAGGCTCAGGCTGGAAGGTTAATCTTTTTGAACTTTGATGAGCTTTTATCTTAAATTTAACAACAAAGAATGAATAAAGATGATTCACAGTAATATCTCTTTTCTAAGCATTGTCGTTGCCTTAAACTATACGATATACACGTATACTTACCTTGAAGTTAGATCCTTACAATGTATGTGTATTGCAACACTTTAGGTTTAGTTTGTGAAATAGAAAATAAGAACAATTTGAGGCTCAAATCGCCGAAAAATTAAGAAAGAGCATTTTTAGTTCTAATGTACGTGTATAGCAACTGTTATAAATGACTGTAATTCGCCGATGTGCTTCAGTTCGATTTTGAAGATATAAATGATTCATAAAGGAGCTCATCTGTTTGTGAATACACTGCTTTTTCCTTTATTATAAGAACTTCAAGCTGAAAATTGGCCAAAACTTGAGAACATGCTAAAAAACACACACCCGAAGTTGAGGAAAGGCCGAGAACACTGCACTCTTATTTTTTTACAAATATATACTCTATAAGAACATTGAGGCTGAAATTGGCCAAATTTTAAGAATATGTTAAGACTAATGTTAAGTCACTCATTTCTTCCTTAAACAAAGACAAACGCTTGTATTCTTCAAATAACATTTTTCTCTCAAGCATTCACTTTGAAAATGGGAGGGAATGCTTTCAAGCCATAAGTTCAATACACGCTTTTTTTTATAAGAACAACGAGGATCAGATTGGCCAAAATTTATGAACAATATAAGAACAAGCTGAGGCTCGGGGCTCGATTGATTAATTTTTTAACTTTACAAAAAACGATTCGCCTTTATTTTCTTTTAATTTAAACACTACACTGAAGGTTGTTCCTAACAATCGTTGTAAACATGCATACAGCATACTGTACCTTCATAGGAAAATAGGTAAGCTTTTGTAGTAAAAGAATGATCAACGCAAAATAACAAAAAATTCATTTTAATAACGCCATGTCCAAAGTAAAGTCAGTCTATGTTTGATGTATAATCTCAACTCCATCAATGTCGTCAGGCCTGATGTATACATGTATTGATACCTTAGACTTTTTTTTTCGATTCAAACCACACATAGAAATAAGAACAAATTAAGAACTTGAGGCTCAGATCGCCAAAAAATTTAGAACATTGAGCCTCGGCCAAATTTACTGGTTCTTGAAGAAAAAGCGGGTAGTTATTTAACCGCCGCCTGGTTAGCCCAGTTGGTAAGTTGCCAGGCTGTCGTGCGGCAGGCCCGGGTTCGATTCCCAATGCCGAACCGACTGCAGCTCTAACATGAAGCTGAATAATCTAAAATTTAACGCTTATTACTAAATAATTGTAAATATGTTTATAATTTAATGTTAGAGGACTGAAAACACCATCTGCTGGTTCCCAGAGAGACTTTAAGGAGAAGTAATATATCTTTGAGTTAACTGTCACACATGGTGTATTTAAGAAAAAGGTAAACTTTTTCGCCAAGTGTCTATTGGTTTTCTTAATTACATGCAATTTTAATAAAAACTTTAGCGGATAATTTTGCCTGTGCTTTGTTCTCAAACTTTTACCAAACTTGGCCTAAACTTGTTTCTAGTTTTTGGTCTGTCATTCACTCTTTCTTTTTTACATTTCATAAGAATATCTAGGTTGAAACTTGCAAAGTTTGACGAGTGGAAAACTTTAAGAATAAAGCTGAACCTTAAATTGTTAAAAGAATACAATTTCGTGCATTAAAATTCTGTAACTAAAATACAACGATTTGTTTTACTTAAATGTATATTATTATTCGTTTCTCTAATCGGTAAAACTAGCCATCAAACGAAGCACTTTTCACTAGATAGCCAGATGCGTAATGAAGATCGGTATTTGTGCAGTATAAATAAATAGAACGCAAACGGCATTGATTAAACCGCAAAAAAACTATAACTAAAAATGTTTTAAGATTATTTTCAGCCTAACATCGGCAGAAAAACAGGAATGTTCGCCATTGGCCAGAAAAAACAAACAATATTCTTATAAAAAAAGGATTATTTCATTAACTCAGTACAGACAGAAAACCAAAAAATATTCCCGACAAATAACTTTGGTAGCGATACTATTATTATATAACCTCAGTAAAGACGAAAAACAAAAATATTTTCAGAAAAGAATCAAGACAAAAAGCTTTGGTATGAAGTCTCAATACTTTCTAGAAATAGCAACTCTGGACAAATTATATCGTTTGATTTGGCGATATCTTTACACTACCTCAGTACAGACAGAAAATCAAAACATATTCTAAGAAAGAGTCAAGACAAATAGCTTTGGTATAGAGGTTCAAAACTTTCTAGAAATAGCAACTCTTGACAAATTATATCGTTTGAGTACGTGATATATTTTTATTACATTACCTTAGTAAAAACAGAAAATCAAAAAATATTCTCAGAAAAGAGTCAAGACAAAAAGTTTTGGTATAAAGGTTCAAAACTTTCTAGAAATAGCAATTCTTGACAAATTATATCGTTTGATTAGGAAAAACTATTTCATTAACTCAGTACAGACAAAAAACCTAAAAATATTCCCGACAAATAGCTTTGGTATGAAGTCTCAATACTCAAGTTCTAGAAATAGCAACTCTAGATCTTGACAAATTATATCGTTTGATTCGGCGATATCTTTAGATTACCTCAGTACAGAAAGAAAATCAAACATTCACAGAAAAGAATCAAGGCAAACAGCTTTTGAACTTTCTAGAAATAGCAACTCTTGACAAACTATATCGTTTGATTACGCGAAATATTTTTATTACATTACCTTAGTAAAGACAGAAAATCAAAAAATATTCTCAGAAAAGAGTCAAGACAAAAAGTTTTGGTATAAAGGTTCAAAACTTTCTAGAAATAGCAACTCTTGACAAATTATATCGTTTGATTAGGCAAAACTATTTCATCAACTCAGTATACAGACAGAAAACCTAAAAATATTCCCGACAAATAGCTTTAGTATGAAGTCTCAATACTTTCAAGAAATAGCAACTCTTGACAAATTATATCGTTTGATTTGGCGATATCTTTACATTACCTCAGTACAGAAAGAAAATCAAACATTCTCAGAAAAGAATCAAGACAAACAGCTTTGGAACTTTCTAGAAATAGCAACTCTTGACAAATTATATCGTTTGATCACGCGATACATTTTTATTACTTACCTCAGTACAGACAGAAAATCAAAATATATTCTCAGGAACAAGTCAAGAAAAATAGCTTTGGTATAAAAGCTCCATACTTCCTTCAGAAATAGCAGCTCTTCACAATTTACATCGTTTGATTTGGCGACATCTTTACATTACCTTAGTACAGGCGGAAAACCAAAACATTCTAAGAAATGAGTCAAGACAAATTGCTTTGGTATGAAGGTCCAAGACTTTCTAGAAATAGCAACTCTTGACACCTTGTATCGTTTGATTTGGCGATACCTTTATATTTCCTCAGTACAGGCGGAATTTAATCAAAAAATCTTTTCAGAAGATAGGTTAGCAAAAAAGATTCAACGCGCACACTTTTTCCCGCGTTTTTACCATCTAGTGAGAGTAAAGAGCAGTAAGCCCGCGTTAGAATGAAATATTCAAATTGTACATTTGATCTTTTGACAGCAGATGTTTTGTTGTTTTTACATAGCGAAGTTAAGTCTTTGGTGTTGTCTTTTATTCTCTGTAGTTTGATACCGAGGTGGGCACATCTGCTTTATATCTTTTTTCTTTTTTCGGAAACATGTTCAAATTTTTAGATTAACCTAATGCAAAGAAACTCTTCCTTTTACTTTAACAAGTTTAGCACTAGTATGCTCCGTGTTAACTTACTAAAAAAACACTTGTTTACTAATAAGATAGAAGGTTTGTTCGCTTTTGGATAGTAGTTGCCAAGGATCAAATTTACCTCTATCAAGGCAAGTAAAAGTTATTTAAAAGAGCCTGTTTCACCTCCAGACGTTGTTTTGGCCAAAAATCAAGAAAGCTATCAACAAGGCAAGTTACGAACTTCACGACCTTGCCTCGGTGAAACTATTGTTAAACGAAAACGCATTTTTTCCCCCCGTTAACCAAAAACGATTTCCCAGAATGAAAAAATTATACTTACCAAAGTCTTGTTTCTTTTCAATGCCCTGAAAAGTTTTAATAAGACTGGGAAGTTCCTCTTTTGAAAGCTGGTTCTCGTTTGTTGCTTGTTTCTACAGCTTGTCATAGAGACAGTGAAACTTTTTGTCTTATTTTGTGAGCAAATTGATTCAGTTTCCAATGAATGATGATAGTATAAACATTGTTATTAATAAACATGCACGCAGACAAAGCAGTTCTTTTTCCATTCTTCAAGTCTTATCCTGAAGCAAGCTCGTAATTCATTTAAAAGTTAAGCAATTTCAAATAAAGAAGGTGATCATTCATGAAGCTAGTTACAAGCTAACTAAGAATTAACACTACGCATAAACACTTATAATTAAAAACATCAAAAAGCGACTTCATGATTCGTGACAACGGTTACAAAAAGAAATTTAATATCTAATTTCACAGAAGCGAACATCTGGTCGGTATCAACCTTTTTCTAATGATTTATGTATGCTTCACGGATACTTATACAAATGACATTTTGACTGAAATTTTCAGCACAAAGTTAACAAAAAAACCGAAGCTCATAAAAAAAGTTTAAAACGAAACTCAGTGCAAACTTGCAGTTAATTTCTTTTAAATTTTATTTGCAGTTAATAAAATCGATTGCATATGAATGCTCATAATTAAAGTTTACTTTTCAAATAGAAATATTACTGTAAAAAATTCCAATGAATTATTAAACAATAATGAAAACTTCGCACAATACAAAGGTCACTCCACAAATAATTCTTACTCGTTTATAGTTTTTGAATGTGTTGTAATTGTAACTGTGTTACTGGAAAGAAACCTTGTTTGCGACAACACATCGAGTACGAATGGAGCAAGAACGAACACAAACACTACAAAACATTTCTTACAATTGTGAATTGGTTCTTATTCATATTTAATTCCTCTATTTTTAGCTCTTAAGAATATTCTTAACAACTAACAACACAAACAGTTCTTTAAATTCCAAACAGGCGTATTAATGAATTTTTCCCACGCTTTTAGTAAAAATATGGGAACAACCTTGACAAACAAGGTTGAATCACCAAGTTAAACTGAAAGTGTTTAATAATAATACGAAAACGTGAGCTTTTTTAGAACGGATTTTTTTTGTATTTTAATACTATTTGATTTTAATATATGGGCGAACAAAACCGCTCGGTATAAAAGACAGGAGAAAACTGCAGAAGAAACTTGCTCGTTTATCTGTTTTGTTTTTGTTTTTTTTTTGCATCGCTAAAAATATCGTTTTTAAGATATAAAACTTGACTTTTCTATGAAAATCTTTAAAAATACCAAACATGTGATTTTGACCCCCCCCTCCCCCTTCCTCCGGCCCGCGGCTACCAAACTTCTCATCCTCTAATACTTTAATATACACTCTACGTGTAATGTACTTCGGTGTTTACACATCTTTTGCCTGTGCGATATCAGTTCGTATCTTCTGGCTTAGTTATTACCTCTTAAAACACCACCAACATTTTAGATCTACACTATCTTTTTTATAAGAGCATCTTGGTTTTAGGCCGAGGCTGAATAACCTTAATTAGTATATACCAGCTCGGCTACGCGCGATTTGATTGGTTTAGAAATAATAGATGTAAGACAATATTTACCTCCGAAATAGTAAATAATGACACCCAAACAAAATGGCGGACAAAAGCAGTCGCTTCGCGACCGTTTCGCATCATGAAAAAGTTCGCTCTAAAAACACGGGATATTTAAAACACCCTAAAGAGTTTCACTGTTTTAAGCCATTTACGACATTTTGTAGTTGACAAACGGTCAAAACATGTTTGTTACATATGTTAGGCTGCTCACGCGTGAGTCTCGCCAACGCTCAGTTATTCAATAGAAAGAAAGTGGGTTTTTTTTCTCTTAAAAATCTTTCGTTTTATTGAGTGGAATAGTTGCCTCGCTGGTATATACTAAAACACTTATTCTATGTCAGTTTCGTTGGATAGTGGCTTAATGAATATCTACCTCGCGCCTTCGGTGCCCAGTAGATATTCTGCCATTATCAACCCCAATTGAAATAAAACAAGTGTTAAATATTTTGGGGATTAAATTCTAGCCTCAATTTTTTAAATAAGTATAGTCTTAAGTATAAAGTAAGTAGATAGAGTAAAAGAGAAAATATCAAGTCTAACAAATTGTTCATGCAAAACTTCCATGTATTTTATTCTAGTTAAAAACAATGGTACTGCACTATCGACTATTCACCGACTCAACGGATTTTGTGCTGCAATGTGACAAAACAAGAAGCTACTGGTAGCCTGCACTCGGGCCGTTATTTAATTCTTTGCAATAGAACAATTAATTTACAGAGCAAACAAAACCAAGTGAAGCCTCGTGCTTTTACATGCAGACCGCTAAGCATTGTACAAAGGCCACGCAAAACCGCATGCCGATTTTGCGAGCCCACGATACCAACGCGACACGAGGAAAAAAAAGAACGGCCTCGAATTATTGACTCGGTGCCTTACGGCCCGAGTAATAAAGTTCTCGGTCATTGCTCAACATCGAGTGTGTTCTTAGCATGTTTGTAAAAATTGGCCGACTTCCAGTCTGGCGTTCTTATGAAATTAAAAAGGTTCTTTTTTGAAAAAAAAGTACTTACTTTGCAAACAAATGTCCATCCTAACCAGTCAAGATCATCTACAAGAGGTATCTATTTCATCCAAGTTTCAAACAACGAAACACTAAAAAATCCGATATAGTGCTCTCGTTTAAAACAAACAGCATGCAGGTTAAAATACGTTATATAAAAAAAACTGTTAACGAGTGCTTAAACAATAACTTGTGGATGAAAATATATATATCCCGATTTAGAATACCTAATTACAATCATGATTTAATACTGTATGTTTGCTTATTCTTCTACTTATCAATTGATGTAGATGTATCCTTTTAAATACGGAAAACCATTCAATTACTAATTTTATCAACGTATCAGTATAGCTCGCACTTCCCTTATTCAAAGTATTTTATAAATAGCCTCTGCTACCTGTGGGCCGTCCTTATATATCGGTCCTTATTTCAAGCTTTAAAAGAAATGCTCATAAATTAAACTCAATTGAAAAAGTCAACATCAAGCTTAAAATAGACTCAAACCTATAGGTGCAAGTGCATTTACCCTGAAACACAATGGTCGAAATTAATTTGGTTGCCATGGTAATATTTTCCTTGATCCGCTCTTTCATAAGTCAGTTTTGTGTTTTGCTAGACGATATACGTATTTCACATCAAACTAAAACACAAACTTCAAGGAAAATCAAAGTTACTTACGTATCCAATGAAAACGAAGAGCTTAGTAGAACTCAGAGCCCCAATCCCTCTTTTTCTGCCACCATACAGCGTGACACCAGCTTCA
>JAOBAT010057545.1:4330-26978 GCA_026413305.1 Hydrozoanthus tunicans | reverse complement strand
GGTGGCAGGCCTCGAAGGGGACCTCGAGTCCTATTGTCTGTTCTCCCGTGACTCCTTGAGTCAAAAAATGTCATAAAAAAAAAACAAAACAGTTAGTAAGTAGGTAGGTGAGTAAGTGAGCGAGTAAGTAAATAAGTACGTTAGTAGGTGATTGAGTAAGTGAGTAAGTAAATAAGTAAGTAAGCATGTAAGTAAATAAGTAAGAGTGAGTGAGTGAGTAAGTAAGTACGTACGTACGTAAGTAAATACGTAATTAGTAAGTTAGTAAGTAAGTACGTAAGAAAGAAAGTACGTAAGTAAGTTAATACGTAAGTAAGTTATTAAGTAATGAAGTTATTAAGCGAGTAAGTGAGTAAATAAGTAAATTAGTAAGTAAGTAGGTGAGTCAGTAAGTAAGTAAGTAGGTAAATGAGTAAGTAAGTAAGTTATTAAGTAAGTAAATAAGTAAGTTAGTGAGAAAATGAGTGAGTAAGTAAATAAGTAAGTTATCAAGTAAGTAAGTAAGTGAGTGAGTAAGTAAATAAGTAAGTTATCAAGTAAGTAAATAAGTGAGTGACGGTGAGTGAGTAAGTAAGTAAACAAGTGAGAAAATGAGTGAGTGAGTGAGTGAGTGAGTAAGTAAGTTATTAAGTGAGTAAGTGAGTAAATGAGTAAGTTGTAAGTAGGTGAGTGAGTAAGTAAGTACGTAAGTAAATAAGTAGTACGTAAGTACGTAAGTACGTTAGTACGTAAGTTAGTAAGTAAATAAGTAAGTTCATAAGTAAGTAAGTAAGTAAGTACGTAAGTAAGTATGTAAGTAAATAAGTAAGTAAGTAAGTAAGTAAATAGATAAGTAAGTAAGTAAGTGAGTGAGTAAGTAAATAAGTAAGTTATCAAGTAAGTAAATAAGTGAGTGACGGTGAGTGAGTAAGTAAGTAAACAAGTTATTAAGTAAGTACGTAAGTACGTAAATAAGTCAGCTAGTGAGAAAGTGAGTGAGTGAGCGAGCGAGTGAGCGAGTGAGTAAGTACGTAAGTAAGTAAGTAAGTAAGTTAGTGAGTGACGGTGAGTGAGTAAGTGAGTAAGTACGTAAGTGAGTGAGTAAGTAAGTATAGGTAAGTAAGTAAGAACGTAAGTAAGTAATAAGGTAAGTTGGCTTCTTTTGTCGGATTTGTCAGTAAGTTTTGAAAATAAAAGTATTTAACAGTGAGGTTGCCGCTAAACCAAAAGCAATGGATGTAACTACCAAACGTAGGGCAAAAATGCTCGAAGCTTCCAATTTGTTTTCATTACTGATTAACACATATATTTACTAAAAATGTGTTCTTGCAATGCGTGAGTTGTGAGCCAAGTGAAAGCTCAGCACTAAATGTTTGATCCAGAAATGTTGAAACTTAAATTTAGTACCAACGAACGAAAAAAATGCTCTACGATTTCTTCGCTCAGTATGTGTTTGCTGGAGATTGATAAATAGATTACAAACATTTAGTAAGCTATGGCGAATTGAACTTCTAAACTAGATCAAGAACTTAACGGTATTGTTCTACAATTAACAAAAGAATATTCTAAACAACAATTGCACACTTGAGCTAAAACAGTTCTTTCTCATTAAAACCAAATAAAAGTTGAGTTAAAGTAGTTATTCTATTCTGGGTAAATTTTTCCATACTTGCGAAGTTGCTTTAGTAAACATTAATATAAATTCTCATTTACCCATGGTATTCGTGACGAGAGGAACCTATCAAGATCGGTCGTCACTTTGTCCTGGCGCAGCTTTCTTGTGAACGAGGGAGTCGCTCCGATATAGTTGCGTTCAAATATCATATATGGCCGGCCATTGAGTAATGGATAACTTTGTCAACTCTTTAGATTCATTCTGCTTAACAAGTTCTGGGTAAACTTGATCTCGTTGTCGCCTTGTTTTGATTTTTGTTTATGAAGTTCTGTTGTTATAGGACAGACTCGGGTCTTTGTTTAGTTTGAAAGTCCTTACCGCCATTCGGAAGGAGGCATTTCTTTAGGACAAAGCAAGTCGAGAGAGCCTCTCTAAGTTGGAACTGAAAAAGAATACCTCAAGACACAAACACTCCTTCGTATTTATAAAATGCACTGCGGTTCCATTCAGACATTGTCAGTTTATAAAGATTTATTTACCTAGGAATATCCAAATTCTATAGATGCGTCAGTTAAATGAACAGGCCGGGCAGCTTATGGCGAGTCATATATTATTATGGTAATTTCGAACGCGCAGATTTCTACAAGATTCGCTTTAAAATCAACAGCTTGTAAATGAAACGGCCAGTTAACTGGCTAGTTAGCTCTGGAAACCTGGCAGCAGTCACGCCTCGAATAGGAAACAGGATTTGTTCCTATTCAAAATAATATCGATATATCTATATAGCAAAATGTATTTTGTTAAGCATTGTGCATGGGCTATTAAAGGAAAGACTTTTGAAAGCTTGAACTGAGATGTGAAGGAATTCGAAAATGGCCTTTTATAGCTTGTTCTGATTTGTCAACATGTTTCTGGAAAACTGACAATATTCGTGACAAGTAAGATCCTATTGAGGGAAAAAGAACCTTAATGCTATGATGTCAACTTGTCCGATACTCCTTTCTATTCAAACTTTCAAAGTATTCGGTTAAATAAATAAATTGATGAGGGAAGTATGACGAGACCCCAGTAAGAGATTTGACAGTAATATACATGAATTTAGCATACCTCTTATTTTATAGTTTATCATTCGAATTTGGGACGGTCTTTTTATCGGTATACAAGTGAAGCGCCGTGAGTGACTCGATATAAATAAATTTGATGAACTGGCTTTGTACACTACATCGACTCTGCGGAACTGCAGCAAAGCAGTATTCTAGGTAAAATTACTATGCTCGATCATATCACGTATGATATGGTTTTAGCTCCTCTGAATTCCGCTTTTATTTTTTGCCGATCGAATCCCCGTCTCAGTGAGGAGATTGCAAGCCTATTAGGTTCCGACATAGTTATGGAGCTGAGCCGACTCGATATCTGCCACTTCAAAGGAAACTCATTCCGATTAATGCGGTGTAATCTTCGTTTGAGAAGTTTTTTCTAATGAGGTTAATCCACTGTTGTCGACTGCGAACGGAGCTATATTTGCCTTGGTCAATGAACCCGGCAAAGCCGATAGCTGAATCTGTTCAACTGCACACCACGAAAATGGAATTATAAACGTCTCTTGATGTTTAGACTGATATCTTCAGTAAGACAAACGCTGTATGTAGATACTGACGCATTCTAACATGGAATAATAAATAGATTTTCAGTTTATGAGCAGTTAATTACGACTATGCAAACTAAAAGTTCTTCCTTAATTCAGGCGACTGTAAAGTTGAAAGATGTTGCGGTCGATTTAAAACTAGACATCGTTTTACTGGTGAAAAATAAAAGCTTTGAAGTGGCTCTAACATTGTTTTGTTCTGTGCATGAACATCTTGTCATCGAAAGATACAGTTTGAACACTCTAGTACTCACCTCTGCCTTGAAGGAATGGCTGCACAATTCTGCTAAACCCGAAGCTGAGTCCAAGACGTTTTACTCAAAAGAAAGAGATAACTTTTGGTAGCGCTACGTGTTTGTAAATTGGGGTCGATGGTACGTTGGAGAATGAAAATATCAACCAGATTACCAACACTTCTGTTCTAGTGTGCCATCAATTTCCATTTTCGTTTGGAGTTTGTTCCAAATATTTACTTTCCGCAAAATACATGTATTATCTTGTGTAAATTAAAGTTGAGAAAAGTCGAGCACCCAAAATCACATGTACGTGCATGCATGTGTTTGATTTGTATAATATAAGTTACACCAAGGTGTATGATTGCTATCTTACATTTTTGATAGAAAATTTGCCATTTGTGAGGCCCAAGTTATTTTTCGACAGCGCAATCGTCCTTAATGGACAAAAACTATAATTAATTCACACAGAAGAAATACTTTGTTGTTAAAATCTTCATACTTATAAGTTTTATACAAAATTAAGACAAAAACTATAATGAGCAAAAAATCCTTATACATATAAAGGGGACAAAACATTTAGATAACAAGAAATTATTTTTTGCCACGTAAATTAAAAGGCGGAATAACGTATCTTTTTAACATGATGTATATCCTGACAAGCTGAATAACATATTTTCTTTTATAGGACGGGAAAAAAACGCCAAACTCAAATTCTGTGGCAGCCAACAAAGATTATCACTTGCTTCAGTTTTGCATGTCAACTATGATCAGTGCATCTTCGGCGGTTTCATGTTTACTCCATGGAGACAAAAAACACCATCTAAAGATCATTATTTTGGTCTTGAGAAACTGTAAACTAAAGTACAAGCGATCGTGGATGCTTCAATTTTCTTGGATAAAAAGTATACAACATCTTTGTGTGAACGCCTTTCGAGTAAAGCATGACGTAAACTGTGCCACAACTCACCCCTATAATGCAAAGTGGGTACGGAAATGTAGGACTGAACTCTTCATCAACACAAACCGATCGTTAACAATCTTTTATTTCAACGTGACGTCTATAAATATAGTTTTTAATGCTTTCGTCACTTTATGATAACCTAACAATAATCCGTACCTGTTCAGGTTAAATTATTTCTCTACAGGTACGGTTTTAAGAAAGAGAGTATTCTGGCTCAATTCAATTTTCTTTTTTTTTTGTCTTCATTCTTATTTCTACAATCCTAAAACTAGAATTCTTGTTTTCAACCTTAAAGATACATTAACCTGCTACCAAAAACAATTTTAGAGTTAAAAAGGGTTAAACTAACTTACTAAACAGTGGAGATCGATAAAAATGGTTTTGTTGGTGCCAGAAACAACAATTTAACACTTACTATAAACAAAACACGCATTTCAAAACTAACCATACAAAATTTCTTCCTAAATCTTTTAACAAATATAAACTTACGATTGTATTCGTTATTACAACTCTTAAACTATTTAATTTGACCAAACTTTCCTTAAATGATAAAGAACAGTAATACTTTTTCTTCTGTATCGATACGATAGAACTTAAAACTAAAAGAGTTCGCGAACTCAGCCCTATTTTGAAGGTAACTTTGCAAAACTTGAAGACCAATATAATATTTCATTTAGATACGTGTAGCAACCACATTTTTTAAAGTAGACTGAATATATACATTAGTAAAAATATAACAACATTGTTAAAAATACCAACTGCAAAAGCTGACAAAAATATCTTAACTCCGTTTTACAAATTTATACCTACGTTTTTCAAAATCTAACCTTACTCTTGTAACAGCAAGAAGATACATAAATGCTTCAGACAAATGGTCCACGTTTTTACATTTTCTACGACCTCTATACGTGTAAAAATTTACTCTACGATATTATATACAGGCTGGGGAAATCAAGATGAAACCAGTTTTATATATGTCTTAATCACCGAGTGCAAGGACTATCCGGGAAATATTTAACCGAGGCTTTTTACTGTACAGACCAAGCATAGCGAGGCTTGTACGAAATTAAGTTAAAATTTTTAAGATATTTTTACATGGCTTCTGTTTTAGGTAAAGAGAACAAATGATCATATATGCGCGCTCGAGAATTAAATCTCGGTTTAATTTCAACCTTTCGGAGACTGATTTGAGCTATAATTTTGGGATTAACAAGTTTTTTCAGTGAAAACCTTAACAGTAGTTCATAAAAACCGTAAAACTTCTCTTTGAAAAGAAATAACTGCTTGAATTTAGGCTTAACCCATGCAGGGTTAACAGTCTTTGAACAAGCCAGCCTTTGACTTTTACGGAAGTAATTGGACCGATTTTCGGCCAATCAGCGCACAGAATTTGCTTGTTTGAACTAGAAATTGGCTTGGCGTGTTGTAATTTCAATTAGTGCGAGAGTCGAGTTAGCGATAGTTCGATGTTTCTGGAGTCGACTATTCTAAGGCCTTTTAACCTCTGTGCATAGTCCGAAGAATCCCAACAGTCCACTCTGGTCGGGATGTTACTACATTTACTGATTGCCTCTTATCGCCCATGCCACACCAGACACTTGCTTGTCATCCCTTGGTAATATAAGGGGTTTGCTCCTCAAAATCGGGTCTAGTGCGACTCCATGCCCAATCATTAGAGACAGAGCAAGAACTGGATCTAATGCGGCTCCATGCCCATCCATCATTATAGACAGAGCGAGAACTGGGTCTAGTGCGGCTTCATGCCCATCCCTCATTAGAGACAGAGCAAACCTGAGTTTAGTGCGGCTCCATGCCCAACCATAAAAGACAGAGCGAGAAATGGGTCTAGTAAATTCTGCCAAGGAGAAAATACACAACAGCTGGTCTGAAGGGTCACGGCTAAAAAAGAAATACGTTTGTGAGAGCAGGATATTTGAACAAATTGAACTTACATGTCGTAAATTTCATTTTAAGCAACTGAACATTAATATTTTCAAACAAGCAGCTTTTCTCAATAGTTGACCATGAAAAAAATCTGGACACAGCAACGACAAGAAAGTATAAAAGTTTGAAAACAAGTATTTCTGTCAGGCTACTCCAAAACGTATGCAATCAATCGCAATGAATGTTTCAAAGCGCGAAACAGAAGAACCATTTTAGCTTAGCCTAGCCAACTGTACTGAATAAGATGGACGCATCCTTCCATTGGTATTCTAACTGCTAGTTCTAACTACAAGACATCGAAGTAAATATTTATCCTCTTTACCTGTTCCTTAGTCGGTAAACTTGTTCAGAATTTCGTAGTATGTAACTTTAGACGAACCTGTGCCAAAACAAAAACAACAATTTATTAATCCTCCTTGGCAACAACTATTTGATGGACACCTGCCAGTAAGAAGCAGCAAGGGCTGGTACAGCAGAAGCAATCAAGGAACTGTCTGTCGGATTACGACAACACGTTCAACAACTAAATTCATTCTCGAGCAAAGTGGTCAATTAGGCCAACGCTTATCACCGGTTTCCGTAAAATTAAAGTCCCTATCAAGCCTATCTTTTTACTTTTTGGATTAAAACCGTTGTTATCTGTGAGCTCAAAATACAAATGACCAAAGAAAATTTCCACGTCTAAGTATGCTTTTTAATCACAAAAAGATCGGAATGTAAACTTTGACCGAGCTGGCCGGGGACAGGTAACCTGTGACGTAGCAGCAGTGAGTTATGTGGTTTTTGTTTTAAAATATTCATTTCTGTTAGAAATTGTCATAGAATTTTTATTTCAAACATTTTAATTTTTAAAGGGAATAATTCATTGATTTAAGTTATAACAATGTGACTATTGTAGTCAAAATTGAACTTTTTGAGTTAAAAAGATTGTCTCTGCTTCATGCCTCCTGCTACGTCATCATTGCACGCTTCAAGTCTAAAAAATGTAACAGGAACGGCGAGAAAAGGTTTTATTTTCGAGAATTATTATCATTAAAGGGTTCTACTTTTATCTGGAACTTAAAGAAATAAGCTTGATAGGAACTTTAAGCGGATCAGAGTCTTTTGACTTCGAGTGTTGCTAGAATCTCGTTTGGTTTAGATTAGGAAAAAGGTGGATACCCTATTAGAATCTAGTTTATCTTACAACCAAAAATTCATTTTTTTACGCACCGTCTTCGTTGCTACTGTAGTCTCGTGCCACACCCCGCTTCTTTCTTGAGCTGTTGCGGTATCGCTGAAGAAAACTACTCCGCCTTTCTGTGGCGCTGCGAGACAAATTGCCCGTAGACTCGTCGCTCAGCTGATCTCCTGTATCGCTCCTGGAGTCATGCACCCAGGTGCCCGCCTGCTCTGGCAAACTATACAGAACAAAAATAGGTTTACTATTTCTGTAAACCTCATTGCAGTTTAACACTCTACCTTTCTCCTAAAATAAACTTTGAAAATAATACCAGGCCTACGTTTCTAAAAATACGAAACGCGTTGTAAAATAGGTATCACATGTTTAGAGCTGAAGAGAGGTTACGAATTTAGAGATGATGCGTGATCGCGTGGTTAGAGATGATGAGGTATCACTTGGTTAGAGATGATGAGGTATCACTTGGTTAGAGATGATGAGGTGTCACGTGGTTAGAGATGATGAGGTATCACGTGGTTAGAGATGATGAGGTATCACGTGGTTAGAGATGATGAGGTGTCACGTGGTTAGAGATGATGAGGTATCACGTGGTTAGAGATGATGAGGTATCGCTTGGTTAGAGATGATGAGGTGTCACGTGGTTAGAGATGATGAGGTATGACGTGGTTAGAGATGATGAGGTATCACGTGGTTAGTGTCGAAGAGGTATCACGTGGTTAGAGATGATGAAGTATCACGTGGTTACAGATGATGAGGTATCACGTGGTTAGAGATGATGAGGTATCACGTGGTTAGAGATGATGAGGTATCACGTGGTTAGAGATGATGAGTGATCGCGTGAGTCAAGAGATGATGGGGTATCAAGTGGTCTGAGATGATAAGGCATCACGTGCTTAGAGATGATGAGGTATCACGTGCTTAGACTAGACACTTGTACTAGACATCAGGAACTGTAAAAATATTACTACTTTTAAATCTGCTCTTAAGACACACCTTTTTAGAAAATATTTTGAACTCTAGAATTATTTTAATATTATTTATTATTATTACTATTTTGTATTATTTATTTATAATGTACAGCGCTATTGGATCTTGTGAGAAATAGCGCTATATAAGAATCATATTATTATTAATATTATTAGAGATGATGAGTGATCGCGTGGTTAGAGATGATGAGGCATCACGTGCTTAGAGATAATGAGGTATCACGTGGTTAGATCTAGAGATGATGAGGTGTCACTTGGTTAGAGATGATGAGGTATCACGTGGTTAGAGATGATTAGGTATCACGTGGTTAGAGATGATTAGGTATCACGTGGTTAGAGATGATGAGGTATGACGTGGTTAGAGATGATGAGGTATCACGTGGTTAGTGATGATGCGTGATCGCGTGGTTAGAGATGATGAGGTACACTTGGTTAGAGATGATGAGGTATCACTTGGTTAGAGATGATGAGGTGTCACGTGGTTAGAGATGATGAGGTATAACGTGGTTAGAGATAATGAGGTATCACTTGGTTAGAGATAATGAGGTATCACGTGGTTAGAGATAATGAGGTGTCACGTGGTTAGATCTAGAGATGATGAGGTGTCACTTGGTTAGAGATGATGAGGTATCACGTGGTTAGAGATGATGAGGTATCACGTGGTTAGAGATGATGAGGTATCACTTGGTTAGATGATGAGGTATCACTTGGTTAGAAATGATGAGGTATCACGTGGTTAGAGATGATGAGGTGTCACGTGGTTAGGGTAATGAGGGTAATGATCACGTAACGCACACCCAGCTATGGAGTATTGAAAGACTCACCTTCCTAGAGAAGGTATCAACCCTTCCTCGATCTTTTTCCCATCTTTCAACGCGCGCTGCGCCACCCATTTCCACGAATGCCTGGCAGGGTCGTAGTTGGCCCGCGTGTTAATAACATGGAGCGTCTCGCCGACGGTGAAACTCAGCTCGTCCGCAGCCACAGTCTTGTAAGCGTGCTTAGTTCTGAACATAGAAAAGCATACAACTTAAGATTAAGAGTAAACATATGTGATTTTGTAATTTGTTGATCTGGGCTGAGTTGTTCAAAGCCTGGTTGACTTGGCCAAAATTTCTTGTTTCAGTAATTTTTTTTCTAAGGGAAGGTTTAGAGTGCTAGTAAAATACTGTTTATATCGTCCACGACAAAAAACCTGTCAATTCCAAAATCACAGCTCGAACCAGTCTCTTAAGGCTGAAAACAAGTGCGTAGGTTAAAAATTTACCGTCCTTTGAACAACTGGGCCCTGGGTGCTTGTAGTGAAACACAACTAATTTTTACCGGCAGTTAGTCATTATTAGAAGCGTGTCTGTTTTAACGTTTACTGCCGGGATTATAATGCTTTGTTACTTATATCAATGTTGATGTCAATTTCGAATTCGATGTATATATACTTTATTCTTTGACAAAAATTTATGTTTTAGACTGTTTAAGATTCTGAGCGAATCACATAAAAGACATTTTTTAAAGTTTTGACAAAGAAGCCACCATCTTGGAAAACCACGTGTTTATGAGGCCTGTGGTGTCAGACAACAACAAAACGAATGGTAAAGTCTTTCTTTCAAAACAACAACAACCACCAAACTTCACTCTGCACAAAATTGGTTATTTAAAATGACATTAACCGCTGAACAGAAAAATCACACACGATGTGCAAATTGTGTTACGAACGCTTCCTATTGATTAAAATTCCTTAGAACTCAACTTCTTTAAATAGAAATTTTGCACACCATGATTTGTTTGCCCTAGGATGACGTCACAACCCTAAACACAGATTATATTTTGCTCTCAACAACAGCGTTTGGGATGTTGAGTTTTATAGGTTGATTATGTGTCCCAAAATATTTCTTCCTTCAAAAAAATTTAGGTTTGTACTTCAGGGCCCGGTTGTACGAAGCCTGGATAAGCTATCCGCTGGATAAAAGCTATAAATCAAAGATTGATTGACTATTTGTTGGTTTCTCTATCTGTGGTTGTTAAGTGAGTGGAAACATTAAAGTTATGGTTTAAATGGTGTCAAATAACTTTCATTATAGTTTTACTGCATAAAATAGAAAGCATTTATCCGGCGGATAGCTTATCCAGGCTTCGTGCAACTTAACATTGTTATTGATTACAAGACTCAAAATTTTGCTTTCTTCAAAAGAACTTAAATTTGTACTTCTACAAAAAAAAGGTTAACTGAGTGGACTACAATACGCGAACAAGCTTACCTTTCAAGATTTATTTAAAAGAAGCCAAGTTTTACAATTTAACAACTAACAAATACCTGACATAAAGAGAGTCCCACGGTGCTTCGGTTAGGTAACTTTCGTATGCTACAAACAGAAAAAAAAGATTCCTGTGAGAAGATCAAAAAATAGTGTCGGAAGCTTTAAACGAATGAACGTCCAGTGGATGAATAGTGGTAATGGACTAAGGTCTGATGATGAAAAACATTGTCATGATTTTCCTTTACAAAACTAAATTAATTTCTGATTCTAATTGACGCCATTTTGGTTTGATTTTTGTCCATTTATTTATCTCTACTGAACTTGATCAAGTTGACCGAAAATGTCTTCTGCAGCTTTATACCACCTTTTATAAAGGTTTTACCTTTATGGTTTATATTTTAAGAGAGTTTTACTCTTATCGAGTGTTTATGTCCTTGCTTTTTGTGTGTTCGCTGTTTAGTTGTTCTAGCTCATATTAGGTATATCACTCCTTTTGGACTACCATGCATTATCATCGTAATTCTAACCTAGTGGCAATCTGACTCGATAGGTTCACTACCTTCAGATTGTTAGTATATATTTTCTTAAAAAAAATTAAAACACTATTGTAACTTATGAGAAACAAATTATTTTGTTGCTGTTGTTGACAGTAAGTAGAACAAACGTGTTTCAAGTTTAAGCAATAAAACGCATTTTCCGTGTCTTTAGCCTTCATGTTCCCTGGATCTGGATTGGGACAGTTCAACGGCTTCATACTTGATGAAATCCGATGAATGAATCTTGTTGCAGAGACTATTCAAAGGGCAATTAAAATCAAGCAGCTCGGCCGACTAAAATTGGTAATGTGTTTTTTAACAGTGCTTTTGTCATAAACTTCTGGGAGACTCTTTTCAACTCCTTGTCTTTTCTCCACTCTTCATATAAAAAGTAGAAAGAAGTCGGATAAATATGTAAGCTTCACAAATTAAAGATTTTGCATGCTACTTAGTTTGCTCTGAAAAGCATTGTTTTCAAAATTTGTGTATGAAATTTTCGACTTATGAATACTATTCTTCAAATATTCCTCGCGTTTGATGTGTCTGGATAACAAAAAAAATGGCAGCTGGCAGCAGATTCAATGTTGTTGTGTGACGTCAAAAGCGTGTTCATATACTCTGATAAAGACATGGTGTTCGACCAGTCAGCGCGCGAGATTCACGGAAGTTATTTTATAAATACCCAATGCTATGTCTCTCGTTTACTAACATCACTACCAACGGCTGTGTTTTCGTCATTTCATAGCTGTTTTCTTCAACATCATACTATCACTGTAATTGTCGGAAATAGTTCGCCTTAACAACATTTAGTTACTTATATTAGGTGTTACATAATTATTGAATACTATAATCAAAAATTTTGTAAAAGAACTAATTAGTTCAAGATTTACTAGGACATTGGAAAGCTGTATTCTCGGGAAGAGTTTCAAAAAATTTTTTTCCGGTAACATGAGAAATTACGTGACCACGTGACAGTATTTGTAACCAGACGCACAGGAGTGTAACGAATTAATTGATTAGTCTAGAACTGTTCATGTACTGGGTGGGCGTAACCTACATGATTTGAACTATTGACGTAAGGGAAATTACATGTAACTTTTGGTATTTTATTCCTATATGATTTAGTATATATAGTAGTAGAAAACGACTGTGTAACTCAGATTGTCAGAGATTGTAAAGCAGATTGTTATTGATGTATGAGAGTACTCGTAAGGACGTGAGCCGTACGAGTGTGTCGCGGTTGACAAATAAAAGAATTGAAGATACGTTGAATTCGTGTTTAAACCAGCGAAGCAAGTAGGAGAACGCAAGGCTTCTACGACAGTAATGTAGCGTCGAGTCCACAATCACGCTCACCAGCAGTGGCTGTCACGTGATTGTTTAATCATTGCTCATTTGCTCACGTACCTTCCACGTGCTGCGCCTCCATACGCAGGTAAGTACACTTGCTGAGCATTTTCACGATGCGGGTTCCATAATCGAGACTGGCTCGACTTAAGTCGTAACTGTTTAGCTATACAAAAAAAACAGAAAGACCATAGGTTTTTAAACAGTTTCTAACCGTGAATATGTTTAGAGATAACATTTTAGTTTGCCCAAAGTTGGGAACACCGGTGGAAAGTTAACCATTAAGATAGTTGACTACGCATTCTTGTAGGTACCTTTAAGAGTCTGTCACCAACTCTCAGGCCAGCCTCTTTACAAACTGAGTCAACAGTCATCTCTTTGACAAAAATTCCGACCTGGTTTCCTCCCGTGACCTCCACACCGAGCTCGCAGTACGATTCTTTCTCAAGCCGCATCACTCGAACCCTGAATCAAGAATGAAGACGAACCAGACAAGAACAGTGGAATTAGCACGAACACACAGGTTCATAGAGGTACCAGACTACAGATAAACGTAACAATAGAACCTTGTTAGGAATTGGAACGAGTGCATGCAAGCGAGGTTATACAGGCCTCGTTTGTAAAGACAGTCTACAGTTCTCTGCTTGATCTTCTATGCCAGTCACTCACCGGGACTAGAGATGCCTCATAAGAAACTTAATATAGTGAGGTGAATGACTTTGACATACAAGATTGTCCACTGTAGACTTTCTTTTCTAATGAGGTCTTTACGACTTCACTTAGATGCAACCAATTCGAACCATTAAGTCGTTCAACAGTCGAACCGGAGTTGAACTAGCTCTGCACGACTGAAGAATGGCATTTGGAACGAGCCTTAGAGTTTGTTCATGTTAACCATTTATAGGAATTTCATGTTAACGTTGCCTACAACACCGACAACTTGGAAATTTGATATCACGTTGAGAAGTTATGGAAAGTAAAAAGACTAACCTCTCCCCCCGCGGTATCAGAGTCTCGCACGTAGCAGGCCGCTGAAGAGTTCTAGTGCCCAGTCCATCATCGTCAGCTCTTATTGCTGTAATGGTAGACTGGGCACGGTGTAAGAAACTATTTTCAGCATGCCCTACTCTCGTTCCATAAATGAGTTCTGATGAGCTGAAATATTTACGATCGGTAATGGAGGAAGGCTTGAGTGTTCCGCAATCAACTACTGTTACTTCCTCCCTCTCTACTGAATCCTCAGAAGGCTCTTCGTCCAGCGTGGTTACCGAACTATTGATCAAATCAATGTTATTGTTCGACGTAGGTCTGTAAACCGCGCGGGATATATGCAAACGATCAGCAATCAGAAGGTTAGAGTGGTACACGGATCCAGATATGTCAGAACTAGAGTCAGCAAAACACGAATCAGTTAAGCTGGTGGAGCCCAGGCTTGAGTTTCCAGATAATTTTGAAG
The DNA here is from genome assembly GCA_026413305.1 of Hydrozoanthus tunicans. Taxonomy (NCBI): domain Eukaryota; kingdom Metazoa; phylum Cnidaria; class Anthozoa; order Zoantharia; family Hydrozoanthidae; genus Hydrozoanthus; species Hydrozoanthus tunicans. Next base: position 12,838 of record JAOBAT010057545.1, on the reverse strand, counting down.
TGCTGCTGTCGTTTGATATCAGCGACAGCCTGTTGTTTCCCTCGGGTGAAACGTGTGAATGATTTTTTCGTAGTACTACACCATTTGTCGTCTGTGGAAAATAAAGAGTTGGTGAGTTCGACTGTGAATCTTAGTGTGCATTTCTTTGGCAGAACCCAAAAAAAGGTAATTGCGTTAGATTGAACACGGATTCCTATTTGTGAAAGCGACGAAAAATTAAAAAAGGGCCAAATCGCAGTTTCTTTTCTACAATAGAAACAAAAAGGCCAAAAAGGGGCTTATCCCACCTGGAGAGCAGACAGCATTTCAGTACGAAGACCGCTAGTCACATGTTCTTTTTTCGAACCCTTTCCTAAAGAAACGCAGAACCCATGACTCCAAAGAATTCGGATTAACTCGCTGAATCCTCGTCACGTACAGATTCATTGGATTCACAATCCTTATTTGGATTTTATCAACATTTAACGTCTCCTTACAAAACACATACAAGGGAAGCCTTTTGGTAATGAGAAAATAGAAATTGATCAAACAAAGCAAATTGCTGAAGACAAAAAATTGTTGGGAGAAATTACAAATATAACTGGAACTGAAAGGTTTTCAAAACGCAGTCTGTGTCAAAGGGTTTTAGAATCTTGAGGGGATCTCAAGCAGTTTTGAAGTTTAAAGCTGAAGGACGACGACAATAACGGGAGGACAGACGCATGGTCGGTAGCGTAATTGAAAATCATTGTAAAACGAAAAATACATGTAGTATTTCATCATATGAAATCTAAAATAAAAACAAATATTTTCGGATTGAAGGAAATAAGCTTATCATATGATCACTAATTCAATAAATAACAAATGCATTGTTGATGTCAAACCAACCTTAAAGTCTGGTTGTGCTTGAAGGTTCCGCGTGATATGCAGTTTTAGTTTTTCACCTGACTTCTTGACAACCTTCTCGACTGCCGACCCAATCACTTTGTCCAGATGTTTGCCGTTAATCTGAGGAAAAATATTTATTAACCTATATAATTTATCTACCAATGGATAACACTATCTTCTAGCTAATGATACTTAACATTTACTACCTATCGACAGCTTTTTTTTAAAAGAGAGAAAAAGAAAGGAAAAGTTCGAGTTTTACTGAGTCGGGGAAATCTACAAATACAACTGGGACTGGAAGGGATAACCACTCTAGTTGGGGTAATCTACCAATACAACTGGGACTGGAAGGGACAACCATCCTAGTCGAGTGAATCTACCCATACAACTGGGAATGGAAAGGATGACCACTCTAGTTAGGGGTCTCTACCAATACAACTGGGGCTGGAAGGGATAATCACTGTAGTTGGGGGAATCTACCAATACAACTGGGACTGGAAAGGACAGCCACTCTAGTTAGGGGACTCTACCAATACAACTCGGACTGGAAGGGATGACCGCCCTAGTCAGTGAATCTACACATACAACTGGGACTGGTAGGGATATCTACTCTAGTTGGGGGACTCTACCAATACAACTGGGACTAGAAGGCATAACCACTCTAGTTGGGGCCGAATCTACCAATACAGCTTGGATTGGAAGGGTTGACCACTCTAGTCGAGTGAATCTACCCATACAACTGGGACTGGAAGGGATAACCACTCTAGTTGGGGGAACCTACCAATACAACTGAAACTGGAAGGGACAACCATCCTAGTCGAGTGAATCTACATATACAACTGGGACTGGAAAGGATGACCACTCTAGTTAGGGGTCTCTACCAATACAACTGGGACTGGAAGGGATAACCACTCTAGTCGAGTGAATCTACCCATACAACTGGGAATGGAAAGGATGACCACTCTAGTTAGGGGTCGCTAACAATACAACTGAAACTGGAAGGGATAATCACTGTAGTTGAGGGAATCTACCAATACAACTGGGACTGAAAAGGACAGCCACTCTAATTAGGGGACTCTACCAATACAACTCGGACTGGAAGGGATGACCGCCCTAGTCAGTGAATCTACACATACAACTGGGTCTGGAAAGGATAACAACTCTAGTTGGGGAACTCTACCAATACAACTGGGACTAGACAGGATAACCACTCTAGTTGGGGCCGAATCTACCAATACAACTTGGATTGGAAAGGTTGACCACTCTAGTCGAGTGAATCTACCCATACAACTGGGACTGGAAGGGATAACCACTCTAGTTGGGGGAACATACCAATACAACTGGGACTGGAAGGGATAACCATTCTAGTCGAGTGAATCTACCCATACAACTGGCACTGGAAGGGATAACTACTCTAGTTGGACGACTCAACCATTACAACTGGGACTGAAAGGGATAACCACTCTAGTTTGGGTAATCTACCAATACAACTGGGACCGGAAAGGATAACCTCTCTAATTGGGAGACTTTACCAAAACAACTGGGACTAGAAGGGATAATCCATCTAGTTGGGGCCGAATCTACCGATACAACTTGGAATGGAAGGGCTAATACAGTTACCACCCCCATGAAGGATTGTAACGTTATTCGATACAATTGTAGTGCAGGTCAGGTGCGTACCCATCTCACTCAGATTCCTTGTCGACTTCAAACCTGTACCCATCATGCACCAAATCAATATTCACCTCACCTTAAGAATATAGTCTCCTACTTGTAGCTGTTCATCCGTTGTTCCAACGTGAAGCACATCTTTAACATAAAGGCCACATTCGAAACCATGACCTGGGAAGCAACAGAGGAAGTCACGTTTTAGTATCGCTATCTATCCTTAGCTTACATTCCTGGGAAAAACTGGCTTGCGCCGCAGACGTTCCTCCGTGTCACCGTTGGAAGAGCTTTGGCCGGCTTCGAAGGAGGCTAGGGAACGACGCCTTACAGAACAAAACGTGAACAAACCTTGTTTAGCTTTCTTTGGTGGTTTCAATTCGACGTCAAAGTCCATCGGATTAAACTTGAGAGGCCTTCTTATTACCTAGACGCAAACAACAAAGGTAAGTTAATACCATTAAATATGGAGAGAGAGCTCAATACAAAAAAATAAACAGGTACCTGAACTTCTGCTTACTCATTTGACGAACACGTAATTTGATTGTAGCAATAACATGCAGCGGCCTTATTTTGAAAGTAACAGAAGTACGCGTCAAAGAACTCTTGTTATCTCAAACTTCTCCTGAAGAAAAGTCTTCTTAGTCCCAAACTGGCATTGAACTCACTCTCTGATTAATACTGTAAGAACAGTTATTGTGGGATCTGGCTGACGATGTAAAATCTAAAACATTGCACTGTGTGCTGGTAAGGAGGCAGCCAGTAAAGGGCACTAAGACCGCACGGGTCAGAAGGACTAAGCCTGTACTGAACCCTTAAAAGAGTAATTCTAGTCACACGCTCTACGTACCCACTGAACTAGGGGAACTCATATGGGGAACAGGTAATTCTGTATATGGAACACCGAGTATATTTCTGATTGGTAATCGTGTAAGAGAGTCAGAAACGTTTACTTCTGAGACTGAAAAGGAGCTGATGACAACAAGAACTCTGTTACTGTTTTATCCCTACAGCGTCAGAATAAAAGTGCCCCATCAATTCTTCAGGCTTTAGATGCTAACCTAGGGATCTTTTCTACATTTAACTTCACCACTCCAGTTTATGATTATTTTTTATATTAAATTCAATTCTATTTGCATCACTTCAGCAGAAGTTGCTTTTTAGTTATAAGAAAAGAGAAAACTGTAAATCCTTGTTGGGCGAATTCATCAACACGATGTCCGTCGTGTATTGGACCGAGAAAGTTAATATCCTGAATATATAACATAAATCTGACAAATAATTAAAGTAAGGAACAAAGGAGCTCCATTCCTTCGTTCAACTCGTAAGGGCTTCGTTATAAAACATCAATGAAGGTACGGTGTGATATCATTCGAAATACCACCTTTGGTTATACAACATAGCCTCATGGCGACATATCTTGGACAATATAATTCAGGTGATCCTAAATCACTGTGGTTTTAATGCAACAATAGACAATCAAAACACCGAACATGCTATTTTGATCAGTACTTATACTACTAAACTAACAACAGAAAACGCTGATAACCAATCAACTTTTAATTACTAATACAGTTTAACTCAGGTTTTGAGATTTCTTTTCAACCTTTTTTTCCTATCGCTTCTGAGACCTCATTTCAAGACCTTTTTATTTATTGGTAAAACATAAAACATACCAGTTTTAGAGCAGTAGTAGCGCCATCGAGCAGAGACCGAATAAGGCCCATGTCAGCTTGAGTGACCGGAATATCGTTTATAGAGACAAGTTCGTCATATTTCCTAGTATTGAAAAACAGTGATTAGAGACCCTAGCACGAGTCGTGGTCCTTTGAGATGAACAATATTTAAGGTGCCGAAATTAAACTGAGAGTTTGAGCGATCTTGAAAGGCTTTGTTGTACTTAGAGCCATGACTTCTCATTTCCTCTATTTAATTTCTTCATCCATTTGTTCGCCCGTTCATTAACTAATCCACTCGCTGAGTCATTCATTTATTTATTCATTCACTCTTTCATTCATTCATTAGTTTATTCATTCGTTCGTTCGTTCTCTTATTCATAAATAAAGCAACAACTATTCTAAGTGCTTTCGATTAGTGACATTAACAAAGGATAAAAACTCAACCCTACCTAAAGCAACAGTTACTCAACACTTTTTTAACGAAGGATACAATACTATATATTATACTATGATACAATATCATAATATCAATCAAATAATTTACATAATAGGAAAACAATCAATTTCTAGTTTGTTTGTAAGTACTTTCACTCGTAACACTGAAAATAATACCAATAAGATATCAGATTTCTATCATAAATAATACCTTATGTTCTTGCTGGACATTATAGATTGGTCCATTTCCATGACGACAACGAAAGTTCTGTTTAGTGACGTCACTCGCGAGCACTTGATGCTCTCCAACGGTTCGTCCTACACAATACAAGGGGAGCCCGTTACTCTGAAGTCCCTAATAATATACACTTAATGTATAGTTTCCAGGGAAACAGTTTTGTTTCCCGGGAGACTCGAGGGAAAACAAAACTAACTTGTTTCCCGAGGGACTATACATTGAGTGCCTTGTTATATCTTTAGACTTTCCCTTTTATTGAAATTTTTCGATGACGTGTTCGGCAGGCGGGCAACAACTGCGGAATTGTATCGGGATACATTTGAATTTGATCAGGAGCACGTGACCAAGAGTCAACCAATCACTGTGCCTTGGCCAAATGCCTTCATTTGTATGTGTTTAGTGAGGAGAAGTTAGATTTTGATAACTGACTCTGACTGAAAGAGCAATTGTCCATTTAGCCATAGTCATGTTGAAAACAAACGAGTATGTTTCATTAGTTCGTCCTACCTTTTCAAGAGTGATGGATATTTCTTCTCCCTCAAATTGCTGCGAGTCCTGTCAGAAAACAAATTTTATTCAATATAATATTGTTTCTCTTTTTTCAATACTGCTCAAAGTCATAATACCATATTAAAAGACCCCTTTTTCGAAATTTATGTTGTCTTTTCTTTCTTATACCCTTTTTCCTGCCTTTTGCTTCCTGCTTCACTAAATAACGAACGGCGAAGAGTGCAATGTCAGCAATATCATAAGGGTTATATATAAAACACAAAAACAATTCGTCACAAAATGAGACAAACGAACAGATTGAAACTCACAACCAGAGTTTGTTATTTGATATAATAAACGCGGAAGCAATGAGTTACAAAATGTTAGGTATCTGTTCACACCGCCTTCTATGGAACAGATTTGTCAACCTATAAGCTTATGAACTATCGGTTGATCAATGAGAATAGCTGCTGCAGTGCCTGTCGTTTGAAAATCCTAAGTGAGTGAAAAAAAGCTCACCTGATATCGTTTAGGTGAGTGATTTTCCTCTCAGTCATTTGCTTTAATTTTGAAAATTTTGGGTTAAAGCACTATTGTTATAATAATCACGGGTTTCGGCAAACAATAAAAGGTTGTAAATAATTGGAGCCAGAAGAGAACCAATGAAAATCATTGCTCTATCGTTTAAAACACGATGTTGGAACGGCCATTTGTTCTAATCCGGTACGAAAAAAGTGTTGAGTTTATATTTGAGTTTCTTATGGAAATGTGTGGATCAAAATTACAAACATTGAGCAGAAAATCATGAAGAACTTCTATACGGCCATTAAGTCTAAGACGAGTGATTTTTCGTGAGTAGGTGCTCTGTTTTTCGGGCTTCTCGGATTGATTACAAGTGCGCGAGCGCGATCGCGCACCTCAAATGACAAGCACTGCTGCTGATTGATAAGAAGTTCGGTTTTCATTTGGTATGCAACTGGTAACACATCTAGCAGCTATCTTCGCCTTTAAATGGCGGCACATTATTATCTTTTATTAAAACTTATTATTAGTATTAGCATTTGTATCAGTATCGTTAGTGTCAGTGTTGTCATTAGCGTTAGCACAAATATCACTATAACCTCTATTCCTAGTATTGAATACCACTATTATCAGAACAAACACTAGTATATAAATAGAGAATATTACATGGCCGCTTTGAGATACGAATTTTATCTTCTAGTGTTGAAAAAATATTACAAAAAAGATATTACACGAGAAGATAAAATTCATATCTCCAAGCGGCCATGTAAGTTTCTTTTTATCACATATTAAGTGAGATTCTGAGTTTATTGCAAAAGCGATAATTTTGTTGACACAGAAAAAGGATTCAACAACGGGAAAAGTTTCGAATCAACCACATTTGATGATATGGAAATCGTAGGTTTTGATTGGCTGCTTTTGATGTCACCACGTGTGATTGGTACGAGTGGCTGATACGCTCTATATTTTACCGATCTACTTTGTAAATATCGAACTAAATATGTGATAAATGTTAATATCACCATAAGAATGATTAGTACTAAACTTAAGTGTTGACGTTTGTATTAGTTTTAGTGTTAGCAATAGTATTAAAGCCAGTGTTAGTAATGATTTTAGTAATAGTATTAGTAATACTGTTAATAAAAATATCAGTACTAGCATCGGTAAAGGTGTTAAACATAATGGTAGTTATAGAGTTGACTATAGTATCAATCGTATTGTTAGTGCTAGTATTAATTAGTGCTGGTACTAGTCTCAGCAATATAGTTAGTAATAGTGTTAGTTATAGTATTAGTAATAGTAATAGTGTTAGTACTAGTAGTTGTCATTGTGTCAGTAATAGTAATAGTACTAGGTAAACCAAAGCATTATAGGTGCATCTGAAAGTAAAGAAGAGTTTAAAAGAGTGATTTACACATACTTCATTAATGTCAAAGCACTCTTCTTCACACAGCTTGCACTCCTTCACTGAGCAGGGAATTGACAGTTCACTGCTGTACTGGCTGATTCCTGTGCGGGCAAGCCTGTTCATCATGCGGTTATGCTCTTCCTTTAGCTTATCCAGCTGTTCTGCAGTCGAGAAACACTTCTGTATAGCTTCATCTCGAGCCTGGATAACAGCAGCTGTTTCGCGGTGCATTTTCTTCCTTTCTTTAACAGACTGTCTCCACTGCTCTTTTGCGTGATCTCGCTCCTTTTTGTAACTGTCAGATTTTTCCGTTAAAGTCGCAAGTTTAGACTCGAAATCAATACAGCGTTGTTGTGCCTTAGTTAGCTCTGTGTTTACCCTTCTTAGTTCTTGCTGTTTCGCATAGTTCTCCTTCAAAAGATTATCGTGCTCGCTGATCGTCTCAATGCGTTCTTTCCGAGTCACGTGAAGTTGTTCGTGAAGGTCCGAATAGTCTTCCGTAAGCCGATCCATTAGTTTTTGTGTCGTTTCAGTTTCCAAGCGAAGTTGTTCCTTCATAATTTCTAGTTGAATACTTAGATCATCGCGCTCGGCTTTGGCCTTAAGAATACAAAAGAAAATGTGTCAGAATGTACTCGTGAGTGGAAAAAAAACCGTTTTTTCAGTCTGGTCTTTCATGCTGCTAGATCAACATACGGAAAATATCCTAGTAATGAAACTTTCCAGAAATACATGGCGTGCTCACATCACACATGGTATTGCTATGGATACACTCGTAAGAAAGGAGGATGTTTTTTGTTGAAACAGCTTGGTTTTATAAACTTGAACATCAATTCTCTTCGTGTTATAAATAAAAGATCGTAAAATATCAAATTTAACAAAACGATTGAAACCAGTTTAAAATGGCCATAAAAAACTTGAAAAATTCATAAATCCTTTCGACATTCTGAATACAAGATAACATAATAATTCAGTAGTATATTGCCCTTTGGAATTTTAACACAAAAAACGTGTACAGTGACATTACTCATGCAGTTAACGTGGTTTTGTCTCTGCGCTATAAATAATTGAACCACCCGTCTGAATTACCTACGGTTTATCTATAAATCCTTTCGACATTCTGAATAAAAGATAACATAATAATTCAGTAGTATATTGCCCTTTGGAATTTTAACACAAAAAACGTGTACAGTGACATTACTCAT
>JAOBAT010057544.1:0-27885 GCA_026413305.1 Hydrozoanthus tunicans | reverse complement strand
AAGACGAAGAAGAAGACAAAGAAGAAGACGAAGAAGAAGACAAAGAAGAAGACAAAGAAGAAGACAAAGAAGAAGACGAAGACGACGACAAAGAAGAAGGAGAAGAAAAAGATGAAGAAGAAGGAGGAGGAGAAGGAGAAGGAGAGGAAGACGGGCAAGAACAACAAAAAGAAGAAGAAAGATTCTTATAAGGAGCGTCAACGCATAGCTGATAAGACTTCTAACTAAATAGTTGGAAGAATCTGTGTTTAGAAACATAAACATAAAATGAATTTGGGCCGGTACACATATTCTCTTCTTCTCCCAGCCTCGTTGGAGGGGTTCGATTTCTCTACAGCGAAAAACCCAAGGCAATCTCTAATTCCCGTTTTTCTGCACTACTACCTCTGATAATCGCCAAGGCGGATTCTGTAAGGTTCCTCTTGAAGCTTCTTGCTATTAAAGCAGTGCGTTGCCGTGAGGACCCACAAGGGAGATATCAACGTGCCCCCACAGAAAAAGGACTCCACATTGTCCGTTCTATAGAGGCCCACTTGCCAGGGCCAGGCGCCCCGAGGAGCTCTACTACCACCGACAACACGCGCCTGCCCTCCAACTCTAACTCCACATGAGCCTGAACAAAGAAAAAACAAAACAGAATTCTGTGTGTATAATGGCAAACATATCGTAGATGGCTGACTGCAAAATATTTTAAAAAAGGAGCGAATGGGTCCGTTTTTACTTTCTACTCAATTGTAAAACATCTAAGTTTTTGCCGCCTACGACGGCGTAGGAGATAAAGAATATTACATAATGATTTTATGGCTTGTCATTTCACGTGTCCCGGTGGGACTAACGAAGAACAAGCTGTGTCGCTCACCTAGTCCTGGGCCAGGCTTGATAACGCGAGGAGGTGGTTCCGGGGTGGGCATTCCTGAAAACAAAGAGACAGAGCTGGTATAAACAAATACTTAAGCAAAAATCTTAAGGCCAGGAGAGGGGAGACGTGTTCCCACATTCTTTGATTCAAAGAAGCCTTTCTGTTTTCACTCAGCTCATTTATGAAGTCAGAACAACATATATAGCCTTGAGCGTGAAACTATCTTGATCCATCCTCGCCTTCCCTCCATTCTACTCCATCCATCTTTCCTCCATCCACCTCCCCTCCAACCAGTTTCCTCTCTACCCACCTTCCCTCCGTCCACTTTCCCTCCACTCAACTTCTTTCTATCCATCTATCCTTAATCTTTGTCACCTTACTTCCTCCATCCACTTCCCCTCCATCCAGTTTCCTCTCTACCCACCTTCCCTACATTCGCCTTCCTCCTATCCACATTCCTGCCATCCACCTTTCCTTCACCAAGTTTCCTATCTACCCACCTTCCCTCTAATCACCTTCCCTCCAACCATTTTCTGTCTCGCCTTTAATTGTCTCGCCACTCTCGTTCCCAGGCACTTCCCTTCAATTCTCTCGCAACTCTTGCTCGCAGGGGCTTTCCTTTCATTGTCCCTCCAATCTCGTTAATCCCAGGACGTTCCCTCCTCCTGTCTCGCCAATCTGGTTCCCAGGGGTTTCCCTAATCTTGCTAACTCGTTCTTAGGATCTTTCCTTCCCTTGTCTTGCCACACTCGTACTCAGGACCTTCCCTTCCCTTGTCTCGCCAATTCGTTCTCAGGACCTTCCCTTCCCTTGTCTTGCCACTCTCGTTCTAAGGACCTTCCCTTCCCTTGTCTCGCCAATTCATTCTCAGGACCTTCCCTTCCCTTGTCTCGCCAATTCGTTCTCGGGACCTTCCCTTCCCTTGTCTCGCCAATTCGTTCTCAGGACCTTCCCTTCCCTTGTCTCGCCACTCCCGTTCTCGGGATCCTCCCTTTCCCTGTCTTGCCAAAATTGTTCTCATGTCCATTTTGTTGCGCCTCCAGTGATTGCTTCAGAGTAAAAGACCTGTTTTTTAATCTTTTAAGAAAACACAACAAAAAGATCGAACCACACTCTTTCCATAAGAGTTGTACAAGCCGGCAGAGATGCGCAATTCTTTCTCGGTATGCAAATTTGGGAATCAAAATTGTTAGTTTTCCTATTATAGAGAAAAAAAACCACAGCGCAGCTCACCGCAAATGTTGCAGGTTTTCTCACAGTACAGCTTCATCGACTGCCAGTATGTTGGATTGGTACAGTATCCGGATCTCTTGTACTCCATACAGTTCTTGTTATGATCTTTACAGCCTGCAATTGACCAATGAGAAGGCACCGTAAAACATTTTGGAGAAAAATATGTGCACGATGTGTATGTATCTCGTTCATATATGGATACAACAAAAGCAATACGCTAGTTTTAACTAATGAAAAGGTTAATCCTTTACCCTCAGAGTAACTCACAGAGCAGGCGGTTATCTAGTTTCTATCAATCAAACAATCGGTTTACTTAGACACTTAAGTGTTTAAGTTCTCGTTTAAAGGTGTACGTGTTCATTAAAGGAATCAAAGGATAGACCACAGCACGGGTCGAAACCCTGCTCTTATCGATCGTGGGAGGGTTTTTAAAAGGTAAAAGACTTGACCAACGGCTCAACGTTCCTGTCCACGGACGATGTGGCGAAAGAAGGTCACAGCCTCGCGCTTGGAAGCCAGAGATCTTACCAACCCTGAACCAAGCCATTGTTCGACGTTTGTGTTAAGTGGATAAGAGCCTTTACATTCCCTGGGTTGGACACTAGTCCACAGGAGACCCATACGCGAAGTAACTGGAGGCTCCAAAAGCATGCGCAGACGCCTCGTTTCCTTCGAACTATAAGAAGCTTCGTTTCTGGCCGATATCTCTGACTTACCTGAAGTGTTGTATATGTCTAAAATTCGTCGAAATGTCTTTAAATTTATACCAGGGAACAACAACGACACATACAACGTTAACACTTCAGGAAAGTCAGTTTATTTTATTCAGCAGTTACAGAGATTTCGGCCAGAAACGAAATTCCCATACAAAGTCTCTTAAAAATTTCAAGGAAACGAGGCGTCTGCTTTTGAAGCCTTCACTTACTTCGCTTATGGGTCTCCTGTGACTAATCCACCGCAGGTTTGAGTCGACTCAGCTGTTATAAGTCTGATAAAATAATTTATTCAACAACAAAACACAGTTATCTAGCCGACATTCAAGAACTCAAGACCTTAGGGTTAGAGTCAGACACAATAAGCAATCGTCGCGTCCACTGCGCAACCGATATTTCTACAAGCGTGACGGAAGGTTCGACTCACCGCAAAGGTCACATGATACTGGGCAGTTAACCTTCATAGAGTGAAAATACTCCGAGTCAGAGCGGCAATACTTTCCTCCTTCAACCTGCTTGTACTCTGCACACAGCGGGGTCGAGTCTTTACACTCTGGGAAAGTCAAAGCGAGTGTTAACTGATAGACTGCGTGGCGGCTGTTTTTGATGGGAGGACCAAGCGTCCTTGAGCGGGCGGCCATGTTGAACGCGCGAGCGAAAGAAGAGCCTGGGGAGAGGTTTTCTACATGATTGACACTTGGTCTAGATCCCCTAAAACGCTGTCAATGCTACGCAGGCTAGCTAACTGAGCGTTGGCAAATAATAACGAACATCCAAATTGTTCCTAGGACCCCTTTTTCCGCATGTGAAGGAACCTTTAGACAGTTTCACAAATTTTCTATCGTATATTTAAATTATGCCTTCTACGCATGTGGCCGTTTCTTATCATTCCATAACCAGCACTTTTGAACTGACATAGCCAAATGACAAAGTTGTTTTATTCTTATCTTGAAGTAGTTGCGGGAAGGCTGCTTTCGTAAAAAAGAGGGAGAGGGAAAAAATCACGTCACTAGCGCAGTAAGGGCTGTAGGAAAATTTTACAACTTAGTCTTAAACGTTTAGTTCGTATTTACAGGCGATTAGAAAGTACAGCTCGCGGGTTGGTCTAGTTAGCACAGTATTTGCAAGAGAACTGATACACGACGTTTGAGCTAGAATTTAAAACATCATAGAGTCTTATGTGAGACAAAAAAGAGTATGCAATAAAAACTTAAAACGCGAATAGAATTTCAAGACAAACGTGCCTTCGACTACTTATTTATTCTTCTTGAACTGAAATGCACTGTACATCAAACACAACATTACTGGTTCTTTAAATGTGTTATATACACCTTGCCAACACATTTAAACTGGCTAAGCTGATTCTGTGAGCTCGAAAAATCGTGCACACGAAGACTGAAAAAGATGGAAGAAAATCGTTATAAAGCTAATTAAAAGTGTTAACAAACAAAAGTAATTAAGTATCTTTTTTTACGCGAGAGCCCAGTTTAAATATCCGTTTTCATTTATTCTTACAATACAAATCCAACGGCAGGAAAAACATTGAATCAACGCCGGAATTAACGGTCAGTCGTTAAAATTAAATTCTTACGAGATATATTTCGCGGCATAGCAACATCCAAAATGGATTAAACTATATGAGTTCAGATTGCTTGTAGGGGCAGTCGGCTGTTTCCTGTATTCATTAAACGCTCATTTGATGAATGAAAACATTGACGAAACAAGTCTTAAGCAAAGACAGCACGGCCTCATTTCTGTCACGACTCTTGAGACTCGCAGATCTTCCGAGATTATTTGAGGCATAAATCTTCGAAATGAGACAGAATGCCCAACCTCAGCTAGCTATACGGCTGAACTTTTTAAGTATACTTTGTCAACAACATATAAATAATTCAAAAGATACATGGTAATACCGCTTATAAAATATAAAGAATTTTTAACAATGTTATAATAAAACAAACAAAGACCCGTTTTACTGAAACTAAGGCTCTGCCGAATATCCGATCATCTAAAACCAAAAATATCTTAATCGAGTATTTTCAAGGAAAATTGGTTTGTTCAAAGTATTGATTCCTGAGCCTGAAAATTTGCACGAGAGTTGAAAGAATTGTATTTATTATGCAGAATGTTGGAAGATGCGTGTTTTATAGTCCGTTTGGATGAAATACAAATATTAATTATAACAAAAATGAAATAACACGTGCAACTTTGGTACACAATTCCACAAGAAGGTTCGTAACTCCTTTCACTAAAACAAGTTTGCTAAAAGTTTGTTCAACATTATCAAAGTAAAACCATTCAAATATGATTTAGAGCGTTCGAAAATTTATGTGCTAATCTACCAAGTTCGCAAACACAGTAGAGAATCTTTTTATGTCATGAAGAAGTTACAACAAAGTCACTAAGCTCAAGTTTTAAGCAATTAAATTCACCACGCTTGCCGGAGAAAAAGAACACATTCACGGAACATTGGGTGCAGCACGGATAAGCGCGGTACGGTACTGGTGCCGATAGGTTTTGTTCTCTTATTCTATCTCGGTGCTTTACATCGGGTTTTTACTTCATTTAAAACTTTTTCTTTCTCTCTGTTTAATCACCTTGGGCTGTTTATTCATTAATAATTTAATTACACCTGAGTTTTTCGTTATCTCGTTCTTCGATCGTCTTCGTCCGTGCTGATCCGCAGTGTTTGTGATAACCGAACCAAAGTTTATCTGTACTCGCGGCGGACTAGTTATCCCAGCACGGTTGAATTTCTTGTCCAGCACGGATTGGACATAGTGGATCTATCCGTGACCGCGAACGAACTTTTTTGGGTATGGCGCGCATACTTTTTTTAATTCGTGCTGTATCAAAATCTGTGTAGTGTAAATTGGCTTATGATGAGCGTTCTCGTGTTTAATTTGATAGAAGGTCGCACTGCCGTAAGCTTCGCAATCCTAATGCTTGATCGCGTTCCCAATTACTGTTGCTTGTTAAATTCTAGCTGGAGCGGTTATAACCTCGTTTTATTACATGCAAGTTTTAAAATAGTAAGGAATGGCAATGAAGATCACATTAATTGCATATGTTTTTGTTTGAATTTCCAAAAGATGAAAATACGCTAATGCTGGTACGGTTGACCATTCGATTATCCTCTTAATTCCCACATCATGAAATAAAATGGCAGCTTGGCCAAATTAAGAACAACTGAACAAATGCTGCCGGGCGCCAGTACTAGTGATAAAAAAGAATTTACCCTGAAGACAGTGTAGAAGATCGGTAAAACATTCAATACATATACCTACTTGCAAAAGTTATCCTTCCTGGATTTTGAAAAATTTTACTCACTATAGAAGTTTTCTCACCGGAACGTCGATCATTAGTATCATTAATGAGTAATTTGTTTGATACTTCGTTAAGAATCGAATAAGCCAACGTTTTGCATCGAAAAAAAACTTGATTAAAAAAACCGAAAAAGTGTCTTACGAATAAATGTTAATAAAGGGAACAAGATCAAACAGGAAAAAGGACAAGTTTGACGTGTCGTGTTCTAAAGATACATAAGGGGAGGCGTTTATACGACAATTCCGTGGGACTCGCCGATCGTCTCGCGGTCGGGTTTTTGGCAACGAACTCTCTGTGCCATTACCTCAGGGCTCGGACTTTTATCCCCGTAGGTGGCTCGCGCTTTGAAAACATATTTTCGCGTCTCAGCTCAGCAGTCAGACGAATAGTTACTTTACACCACCTTTGATTTGAATACGGATAGATTTTGATTGATAGTTTTAAGACACAAACCTGCCTGGTTGCCGTAGACCATATCTTGTGACAGGACGGACAGTAGAATACAGAGTGAAGCTACCGACATTTCCTGCCACTTGTGCATCCTATCCGGTTTCAATGAATTGCGTGAGAATATCACTCAAAATGAGTCACAGAGAGTCATTGCAACCAAGGCATCTCTGACTCTGATTTTGAATTCATAATAATGCATAATTAGCAAAGAAAATATTTGAGCTGGCTTTTCCGCAAAATTGAATCGGAGTCAGTTGTACATAACTATAAGGGAAAGTCACTACATTGTTTTATTGACTCAATTGTCGTTTGTACAAGTTTCAAAGTTGACGACAAGATTTCCCAGCTGTCGCTTGGTGTCACTTTCTGTAATATCCTTTTTTGTCTCCGAAAATTTGTTCAATGTAACTAATCTAACAGTCAAATAACAATTTTAGATTTTCAAGTTAAAACAAAAGAAAAGATTATCCGTGTCGAACCAATATCGTAAATTCGACCAATCAGTGAGAAGAACTCCAATGTCTCTCCCGGCAAGATGAGTAAAAACACGAACCTAAAAGTTCTTGCAGATATTAGAATTTTAATCTAAAGAAACGAAGTAATATACTCGTAGTACATACTATCATCGTATCACTTAAAAGACGGTTAACTTTAAGCAAAAAAAATGAAGGGAATGATACATAGAATTTGTTTAATTTTCTCTCTGGTTGCTTGGCAGTCGAGAGCCGCTGTTTGTTAAGCTGTGTTCGCTACATACGGAGTTTCTGCTTTGCCGTCTCCAGGCAAAAATAATAAGACTTTTGATATTCATCAATATTTCTTTTACACTTAATCGAAAAGAAGTCTTTTTTAAATTTTTCAACTTAAGTTTGGTTTCAGCAGAAGCGAGTGACCTAACGCCGTAACGGTACGTCTAGTTTGGTGCCTACGTACCGACATCTTCTCTTCCTATTGTTGCACAATTTCAAAATACACTCTTTTTTGTAAGAACCAATTTTGTAAAAACATGAGGCTGATAATCGCCAATGAGAGCATGCAGTGGTTGAAAAAGGTGAAAAACATTTATTTATAAAGATAACCTATTGCGAGTAACTCATACAGCGTTATAAAAAAGTTGCTTTTCGGAAGGTTCTTCGGCTTAAAATCGAATGCAGATAACAGTTTTACATCACATGTTTTTTCATTTACTAAACAGGTATATCTCTTGAGACAAACTGGCAGGAAAGTCAGAACGGTTTATCTCACAAATAACACAAACTATAATAAGACAATTATTCAAAATTAGTCATTAAACAAAACTAACATGCATGCATGCTTATCACTGAAAAAATGTTTCCAAACATCAAAGACAAGCAAAATTACTAGCACACATGCAAAAACAATTGACATAAAGTGGTGCATTTGTCCACGTTTAAGAACATTTGAGGCTAATATCCAAAAAATATTTAAGAACGTTCAGTCTCATGCAGTTGAAAAGTTCGACGTTAATTTTCATAGAGTGTAACGCACTAACGAAAATGTTTTCTTTTTTTCAAAAAAAAAACTTCTTTCCCACTTTCAAAAGTTTGAAGTAGTTTAAAGGCCCAAAGAATGATAAACTCGAAATTTGCAATACACAGTTCAGATAAAAACGGCACAGATTTAGTTTCTGCCTCACCCTATAGCGACGCCAAATTTGTCTTGTCGGAAAGAAAGATTTTTTTCAGGCAGGCTTTCACCCAGCAAACCCCAAAGACAGCGGTGGCTGACATGACACGCTCTCTCTTTTTATGTTATAACTTCTTATGTTTGAGCCAAGAAAGGATGTTTTTCAACATTTTTGGGGTTTTTAGCCCTGAAACGTATATATATGAGTTTGTACGTGTTTGGCGCGGTTCACGCTTTTTTGTAAAAAAAAATTTGATTGACGACGAAGCTCGGAAAAACTTTTTACTTTTCATACGCAATTGTTCCGGAAGCATAAAGCTATAAAGAATGAACCCATGTAATCTTCTCAGGAACCCTTGGGTTGAGAAGATCTAGGTACGAGATTTTGTGCCGTAATGTGACAAAATTAAGTTCTCGGTCATTCTGCAACCTCGGATGTGTTTTTAGCATGTTCTTAAATTTTGGCCGATTTTCAGCTTTTATGTATGGCGTTCTTATAAAAGGGGTACTTAGAAAAAAGAGTGTATATACATGCACAGGTATTCATCTCGAGGCATCGCTATGAGGGTTACCTCGCCAAAAGGTTTAGGTTTACATAACTTCGTCCCCAGGAATTTTTCATAGTAGGCGGGAAAGACATGGGGCCGGTTCCTCAAAACCCCGATTAACTTAACCCAGGGTTAACTCTCAACAAAACTTATTGGTTGTCATGGTAACTAACCCTGGGTTAGCACTAATCGGGTTTTGAGGAACTGGGCCCTGGGAGCTAGTTAGCCGGAGGCAGTTCATTAACGTCTTTGTTCATCTGTTTCAAACTCTTTCCCAAGTGTTTGTTTATAGCTCTATATGATTGTTTCTTCACACGCTTTGTATCACTGTATGTGCTATTTGGATATGTTGAAGAGACAGAAAAAGTAAACAAAAAAATAACTAAAACTACAAATACAAAAAAAAAAATTAATCAATTTTTAATAAACTAAACTAACTAAATTGGTCACAGTTTCCGTAACTGAAATTGTTTGTTTTCTGTCAATACTCACGGCCCACAGTGTAGCTCAGCTGTTTCCCCCCGTGTTTGTTAGCTTTACATTTACACGCATGCTCTTTATCTCTTGCTTGAATCGCGCATTTGAGTATGTTAAAGAACTCTGCTTAACAGAAGTGAGGCCCCGATTACATGGAACGGGCTAGCCCGGTCTTTCTACCCATATCCCGACTATCAGTGTTAACTCTCTAAAAAAATCGACTCGCGATTACATAGAAAATTTCAGCCCGGTTTGCCGAGATTTCGCGATCAGTAACAACCGTCCGGGATCCCGGCAAACCGGGCTTAAATTTTTTCATACAATTGTACAACCGGGCTTGCCCAGCCTCGCTTTAAAAAACAATGATCGTCTGCCGAAATTATCGAAATTCCGTCATTTTGTAAACAAATACGAAACTCTAGCTCGCCTAGCCCGGCCCGGCTTGTTTAATGTAATACCGAGCTATATAAGCTTTTGTTTTCAACCCGCTCAAGCGGGCTAGCCCGCGGTTCCATATAATCAAGTCCCAAAACACGGAACAATTTCGGAAATATCGGCAACTAATTGCATTGCGGCCCCTCCTAGAGGTTTAAATCAAAAACTGTTTATATTTTTAACATGTTAGGTCCGCCTTAGATGAATGTTTTTTCCTTCCCTTCCGGCCATCCTTCAACTTTCTCAGAAAAGAAACCCTTTACGGCATGCCATTTGTCAATCTCGTTTTCAAGGTAGTTACGGTTAGCCATTCGTATTGCTAACACATGGTTTTCAAAAGTTAGCATTGATTAGCCGAACGTAACTCCTGATCGTAGGTGGATTGCGTTATGATCTGGGGATGCATTAAAGTGCCTGTCTTCAAAAAGCCATGGTCAGGATTGCTAAAGAATATCAACAGAGTGTTAGGCTACTTAGAAAATATGCCGGTTTAAACTCTTTTTTTAATAAGAACCTTTTTTAAATGACTAGATATGAGACTGAAAATTGCCAAAAATTTAAGTACATGTTAAGAACACGTTGAGGCTGAGAAAAGGTTTAATTACCCGGACTGACGTTCGACATTTCATGCTGGCGCCCGCTAGATTTGTTACCGGCACGAGAGAGTAAAAATGGTGCAATATCCAACCAGTTTCATTATCTGATTTTGAAACAAATTGTTTTGCAAGCTCGAGTTAACTGTCGTGTGACTATGTCAGCCCCTGGCATGTCAGCATCCCATGTAAAAACTAAAACAGCTGTCTTTTTATAGGATTTTTAAGAGGTACACGTATATGTTTAATGTAAATAAATGGTCCTCGTGCATGTAAAGCGAATTTATTAGAGCTGGGCTTACCCGTGATTAGACTCTGTAATGAGTTCAACCATATTTTTTACAAGAATCTTGAAAGTACTTTTGGTAAGTAAGTTTTTTTAAAACGTGTAAAATGTTTTATACCAAACATACCGGGGCTCCTGTGGCAATCCGTGTTTTCAAAATGGCGGCAAAGGCTTGGAACCTTTGTTGCTCAAAGTTTCCGTTCTAAGGTACAGTTTATTTAGGTAATTCAGCCTAGGTTGAGTTTTTATTTCAGTGTAGATATTGGTATCCGTGGTATCCGTGGCGGTATCCGTGGTATCCGCGGCGGTATCCGTGGTGCCCGCGGTATCCGCTTTTTCGCAATGCCGCGATATCCCGGTTTAACGATTTCATCTTGGCGTCCCCTTGGCATATCGTTAAACCGGGATTCCACTGTAGCGGGGACTTCGAATTATACGACTTCGAATTATCGGGGTGCAACTGTATCGTAACCGTCAATAATTTATTCAAGCCTCGTTCCACTCTTTCTCGGCCGAGGTAGTTCTGACATGTTCCTTCGAGGGCAGTGAGAAAATGTCAACAACAGAAATTCGTCGTGTTTAACCATGAAGACGTTGGTGAATTTGTGTCTTTTTTGTGTCGCCAGAAATTTAGAACGGCTGAGCAGAGTCGACAAGCGCATCACGCGATTTGACAAGGAGTTGCTGCTAGAATGGCTATGCGACCACGACGGGTTCACATCAGCAAGGCTGCCTGCTATCACCTACAATTTGATCTCACCGCAGTTACAAAAGATCTCGTTTTATCATAATGAGCAGATTAACGATGCTTTACTGAACAAATTGGCAATGTCAGGCTGCCGGTTGAAGAGTATCACCATTACGCGTTGCCCAAATGTCACAGGTAGAGAGTTTTAATGCAAAACCTTTGAAATATGATAGGAACATTGACGACGTGAAGTTTCAAAAGCATCTGTACACTAGTGACCAGAGACTGTAACCTTTACGATGATTTTAAATCTAATAGGATTTTACCGAGTTATAATTTTGAAATTAATGTGATGGATGATTTTTCTTAGATATTTACAGATCAGTGTTGTAGGTTTAAAGACCTCAGCTTGTCACAACATAGCTAGCGAACTTGAGGTAGATAGTTTAGAAAGAAATGATGAATATTATGGCTACACGATGTGCTCAACGTTGCATCGTGTAGCTGTCACCCCCTTAAGTCAGATATAAATAACGATCACCTTAGATTGGAACTGTTGAACTTCGCCGCGCGTGGGAAACTCAGAAAGTTGAAGTTTGTAGTGTTAGCATCGCTTTTTACTTGATCAAATATAGCCAGCGAGCGACGCGTCTGGTTATCACGCAAGGTTTTTGGCAGGTGGAAGTTGATCAAAATATTATTCTCAATCTTAAGTAACGATCTCTGTGGGTGGTGAGTGCTTATCGAAAGGGTTGAGGTGCCAGTCGGTGTAATGAAAGAACATGAGAAAATTGACTGGCATTAATTAATTCTGCATTAATTCTACTCAACAGATTTTTATAATGTATTGTTGTATTTCATTTTTTTGCTTTGTTTGTGCTGAAACTATTAATGGAAAAGTAAAGCAAACTTTTATGGTAATTATTTATAAGTTGTATATCTCAGCTACCTGTTCAAAGGTTGTCTTAGATTGTAAATCATTAAGACTCTGTCAATGGACATTATTTTTTGGCTACCTATGGTACGTAAGCCCTGTCAAGTCTACAAAGTTCTATTTTTCTGTCATCGTTATCCAGACTAAAATAATTTCAGTCCAACAGTTATTCCTAACCAGCTCAAGCTCATGTTTTGGATATCTGGACTCACAAGGTTTATTTCTGGCTTGATCATGGTCAAGGAAAAGAAGAAGAAAATTAATTTTAAAAAGTTGGGAAACAATTACAATTCCTAGTTTCTGTGATCTTGTTATAACATTGATCACATGCACTTCAAGTTTAAAAAAATTAAAAAGACAACTTTCCTTGTTTGATAAGGTTTTATTTAGGGGCAAAATAAAACAATCAGTGCTGAGCAAGAATCAAACTTGGGACAGCAAAGCTTGCTAAATAAAAAAGTTCTTGCCACACCATTAATTATTTTGTGAACAGGGAAGTTAAGCCATTATTGGCCTAGCTTAATTCTCACTATCTTCAAATTCATGGGGAAACCCAGACACTTATAAGAGCAGACTGTGTCTTGACTGGGTGGTTTATTCATCCTAGTTTAAAATCAATCAAATGTGTCCCCAAATAGCTACCTAGACATCTCAATTAATGAAGTTTATTTATTTATTTAGTATTTATTTTATTAATGTGTTATTGGGTTTACAGATCAAGGTGTAAAGAAACTGCTCAAATCAAAACAAAAATTAGAATTTATAAAACTCAAACCTGCAAGAAAGGCGGAGCACAGTTTCAGTGACGCTGCATTATCAACCTTGAAGTCCTCGTATTTGAAAGTTGTAATCCTGAAAGATTGTGACAACTTAACTAATAGCGGTGTGATAAAACTTGTAAAGAACTGCCAGAATATTCAACATTTATCTCTTGTGAGATGTTCAAAGATTGGAGATGAAGCAATTCAACAAGCAGCAATTGTTTTGAAAGACAGTCTGGTGAGTAGATGTTTCAGTTGCCTGATCTACTCTTTTTGGGGCAGGGGTAAACCTTTTATGATAAAAAATATGACCCTCCAATACCTTTTAGGGTTTCGAGCTTGGGGGGGAGGGAGGGTACTCCCTATAATTATATTGGATGGTAGGTGTGACTGTTGTATTCTTTGGTGTTAAAATTCTAAAATGTTCTATAACATGTGTGCACCTTTATTTACTGCACATCATGCTCAGCACAATATGAGGGGACTTTGTGCTGACCTGCTAGCTACCCAGGGAAAAAATTTAAGCTTTTAATTGGGATTTTTAGGGTGATTTTAAACCAAAATTTTTACTCCTTGGTGTTTTTTAGTGTATTTTGGAGACTTTTCCAATGGTCATCCCTACCCTTTTGACCCCAGAGTAGACCCCCCTGGGCTGGGGTTTGGGGCTAACACTCAGATTTTGAACTTAACTCAAGATTGAGACAGTACAATATAAAAATAAATAGATTTTATCTTTGAGTATTGAGAAAATATCTTGCAAGAAGATAAAATTTGTATCTCCAACATACTTAGTGACAAGTACTATAAAAATAGTTTCACCATGGTCGAAAATAGTAAATTGGTAAGTTGTTTCAATGGCGGATGGCAGCAAACATGATGATATAGAAATTGTGCATTCTGATTGGCTGTTTTTGATATCACCATGTGTAACTACAACAATACATCGACATTGTTTCTCTAAAGTATCAATGAGCTTTTCTTTTGTTAATTAAGAGGTGATCATATCTTTTACAGTAGGCTCAGAAATGAGTACCTGAGTTAATTTATGTATGTATATATCTTAACTATTTGGCTTGCTAGCATCCCAATTGCAACCTGCTAGAAAAAAAGAAAAATTACGTGGCTGATAAACCTGCCATTCATGTTACATATACAATGCATTAACAAACAATGCTACAAACGCTTGACATTTTTGATGAACCTTGGCCGGACAAAGCTGTTACTTATATATCACTTAAGTTGTGGATGGTTTTATTTTTTTCCTAGCTCAAACAGTTTCTGCAGTCAGATCAGAAGTACTTCACACTTTTGAAAAGTCAGAATTTTGTTGGGTTGAAATATGTTTGCTTTGTGTACATTGTGCATTAAATGCAAGCTGTATCCATTCATTTGCAGGAAGTTCTAGCAGTCTCTTCTGTGTATCTTTTAACTGATGTGGCACTAACTGCATTAGGAAATGGAAACTGCCCAAACCTGACAGAGTAAGTAATGAAACTATATTAGGTTAAGCCTTTGATAATAACAACACTGATTAATGATTGCTAACGGAGCAAAGTGAAGTCAGTGGTCATATAGCAAACAGAAAGTCAACTTTGCTTTCATTTCCATATATGGTTGGTTCAACGAGTCAGAGCAAATCGACATTTGCGTAAGAATGTTTTGAACAGCCTATCAGCTTCTTTGGTATATCTGTAGGCAAAGTACATGGACTGGCGTTCATTCAACGTTGGTTTCAGTTTTGTCCAGGTTCTAGGTTACATTTGGGAAATTATTCAGAGCTGGAGGGAAAGACAAAGGCTGATCAGGTACAGATCAGATAGGGATTATGCATCGAATTCATTACAAGGAACTGTTCATCAAGCATCTGAAAGCTTTAATGAGCTTTCCAGAGGAAGGCAATGTGCTTTTACGATGATTTCGTTCTGAACCAATATGTTAAAAATTGGTTTCAGTTCTGTTTCTCAACTCAGTTTTGATAACTAACAAATATGAGGTTTTAATTGATCTTGAAAATGCCTACACAATTTTCCTTTCCTTCATAAACCAAATAAATTTTGAAAGCTAACAAGAAAACCAAAAATCTTTTCGCCGTCTTTTTGCAGCACTGCATTCTTTGTAAGAACTACTAGTAATAATGATAATATTAGTAAATAATGATAGTTGTAATGATTTTATTAGTCACTTTATTTATAATGAGAAAATGAGAAAGGGTATAACGCTCAAAGCAAACTACCAAATGAGTTGAAAGATAAAAGTAAAATTCTCCTAAATTGGTTAAGGAAAAGTATGGATTCTTGTTGGGAGAATTTAGCAGTACAACATTTGTCAGTTTAAGCCTGGTTTAGTCAGAAAAATATATTAGTACTTGAGTCACAAGAAGGTTTTTGAAATTTACTCTGAAAACCTTTCTGACCCAGTTCTATTAGTAAGTTTGCCCAACTAGAGCCCATACTTTTCATTGAACAAGTTTGGGAGAATTTTACTTTTCATCTTGTTTCACTTTGTTTGATAAATACAGATTTTTTTCAGTACTAAATGTCTTATTTTGTATGACATGTTATTTTAAGAGAAGAAAGCTGTTGAATAAACTGACTTGGGCTGAAAGGGTAATAAGCTAATCAAACTAACATTCCAGTACTACCCTGTGTCTTGTGTTAGGTTGTACGTGGACAGTTGCCAAATGCTGTCAGCTTATGGACTACAGGCTGTAAGTCACTAGTTGTCATACCAAGGGAAATTGTAGCAAAAAATTTTGGAGGGGGGGGGGAGGGGCATGGTGGAATTCCTATTCAAAAACTGCTTTTATTAGCCTAAAAAATACCCATAAACAAACAAAAATATTTGTGGTCGGGGGGGGGCAGTGTTCTGGATCCCCCAGCAAGTTTGCCGAGTGCTACTGCTGAGTCATTTAAGATGTGCCTATTATCCTGCCCAAATTTGGGCAAATGCTCCTGACTCATTTAGTTGACCTTCACCCCACCTTATCCCTTTCAGAACAAATCTTTGCTTGCTACTGACTCACAGATAACCTACCCTATTTCTTAGCAAATCTGCACTAGCTACTGATTCATTCAATTGAGCTTTATATCCTGCCCCATCTAGCTTGTTCTCACCCATTTAATTGTTCCCATTATTCTGTCCGACTTCTTTTAAAGACAAGGCAAATCTGCACTTGCTATTGACTTATCAACTTACCCTAGTCTCATACCCCAACCCCTTTTCTTTCAAACCTGCTCTTCCCATATATATCCTGCTTCATTTCTTTCAGAGCAAATTTGTGCTTGCTGCCCCATTTCTTTCAGGGGAAGTCTGCACTTGCAACTGACTCTTTTAATTGACTCTCATATCCTCCTGTTTGCAGTCCCATGTTTTAGCAATAACCCATACTGAACAAGAAGTTAAGACAAAATTATTTTAATTGGCGAATGACCCCTTAAGCACATTCCTTTATTTACTGCATATCACAATCAGCATAACAAGAGGGGCCATACCGCAAGTTATCCTGGGAAAAATTTCATCTTTTAATTGGTATTTTTAGAGTAGTTTTCAAACGAGAGGTGTTATTTTAGGGTATTTTGACTTTTCCATTGGTCTTCCTTAGTACCCTATTGACCCGGGAGTACACCTCTCCCTCCTCCCCCCCCTTCCTGGGCATATCCTGCCCCATTTCTTTCAGGGAGAGTCTGTATTTGCAATTGACTCATTTAAGTGACCCTCATATCCAGCCCCATTCTTGTAAACAGAACAAATCTGTGCCTGCTACTGACTTGCTTAATTGACCCCCAGCTCACTCTCTTTTGTGCAGGTTAAACATACTATCACTACTGACTCAGTTAAGCTACTTTCTCTTTTCTTGTAGGGCAAATAATTTGCTGTTGTTACTGAACATTCTTAAACTAATGATTCATTTGCCAATTTAGGTTTCTGCAGGTTGTCCCAGGCTATCTGTGCTAGACATTGGATTCTGCTATAGGATGTTACAAGAGGGAAACTCTAGTAAACCGGTGGCAGTGACTTCATTTCCTGTCACTTTGACGGAATTGACACTTCATGGTGTTCAACTATCAGGAGATTTTCTAACCAGTCTTGTAAGATATTTGCCGTCAATCTCTGTTTTGCGGCTGTGTGGTCTAGAGTCACTTGATGACAATGTACTTGAGAATGTGAGTAAATTGTTTGTTCCATTGTCAAGTTAAAAAGCTTCTCATAAAGGAAGCAACTGCAATAAAATTTTGCCCTAGACCTAGTTCCTGGTAAAACTTATTGGAAACATCAGAGTTCTCCCCAGAGCTGAGATACCAGGTTGGAGTGTCTGCCCATGGTAGCATCTTCATAATTTTTTCTTTGAATGCCTTTCCCTTGTTAGATAACTTATTTCTGCTGATACTAACTGGAGTCATTGTATAATTTGACTGGAGGAGAAATTATCGAATGACACTTTATAAATATTATAAATTGTTTTTTGTTTATTTTATTTTATTTTTTTAAGAAAAGAGCAGAGCTGCGAAGGAGTAAGAGCAGGGTGGGGCAATGCCGCTGTATTGCTCTTTGGGGAGAACTTTCAGATATTTCATATCTATTCATCACTGACTTTATAAGAACTACCAAGTCATGGCTTATAAATGAATTTTTTCATCTGTCCTCATACCTTATGTTCCTCAACAGGAAAAAATTATAGTGATTGCAGTAGTGTTGTTGATATAAGTGAGCTTCAGATTCGACAACGAGTATGATTACAAGTATTATTAAGTTTATTTCCATCATCATACTACGCATGCCAGGAATGGCAAAGAAATCACGCAATCTCGTTGTGTTGCTAAAACTCGTTGTTGTCTTGTTTACAACAAGATTTGCCAAATAGAACTTGGTGTGTGGACTACGAGATTTTGGCAACACAATGAGATGGTATGACTTTTTTGCAATTCTGGCACAGGCACTATGACGAATGGAAAAAACTCATACTCGTAGTTGTACTTGTTGAATCTGAAGCTCTGTGTTATTTATTGCTAATGTTTATGTTGCTATGAAACTGATATTTGTATTTTTGTTTTTAACAAAATTATTTGTTTTATGCAGATATGCCGAATGGCTGGTAAACGATTGGTTGAGCTGAACCTCAGCGCATGTTTTCAGATTTCTGATGCAGGGTTAGGTTCAGTAGCACAACACTGCACTGCAATTGAAAATCTTTCACTTTCGTGCTGTCGCAAGATCACTGGAGCCAAGTTGAAGCCGCTCTTTACCGATCAAAATTGTGCTGCTGACATAAAGGTTCTCATGGTAAACGGATCAAAGCAGGTAGTTGAAATTTAAAGCTTTTATAAGCTTTTCCAAGGGTTCATTAACGTGTTTTTCTTCTTTTTTCGGACGTGACATAAAATCGAGTACACGTCCGAAAAAAGAAGAAAAAGACGTTAATGAACCCTTGGCTTTTCTTTTTAGTTCCTGCCAGGCCTTTCGCTGAGGAAAATGGCAGCTGTGCGAACAATCACTCGTTTTAACTTTCCTAGGCGTGTGATGGCGTACGATAGGCTTTATCAAGCGGTATTTTTGAGTCTAGAGCGAACAAAGTGTAATACAAAAACAGACAACTGGTGTTCCTCGTTTAAACAAATGACACAAAACACAAATTTTAAAGAAGAGTATATTTCTTGACCCTTGGCAATTCTGTACTGTAATTACTGTCTCAGTACTGTAATTACTGGTTTAACAAAACATATTCACCCAGAGATTTAAAAATCATTTCATTACCCGCACCTTCGTATTATCTGCAGCAACAAATAATTATTGAAACCCGTAACCGCGGGGAAATTTATGATTGAGGTGCGCGATTAAAAGCATGCCTAACACTCTTTAGGCATGGGTCAAGGTGTGAACGTGCGATCACTTACGTCTCAGTGAAAGGCCTGGTTCCAGTGTTATTTGTTTGAAAAGCTACTTCAGAGGTTTTTGTATTGAATGTGTGGGCTGTTTGGGCGATCCTAAAGTGAGTATTTGGCTCACTTGATAAGATCTCTGACTGCTAAGTGTGAAGATCCTGGTTCGATCATCAGTCATGCTGAGGGTTGAACATTTGTCTGACGTGGACAGGGTCGTTAAGCCGTTGGTCTAGTCTCTTGCTTTCAAGCTGAGACCAACACTCTGATCTATAAGAGCAGAGTTTTGGCTCGGATCTGTGGCCTCTCACTTCATATATACACGCACACCTTTAAAGGAGAACTTATGTTTTCACTCACACTCACTATCCCTTAAAGAAAATTTCACCTATCCTGGCGTTGAGATGTGGGTCTGAAGTGGCATGGCTGTCTTGTCTCTCCACACTGTAGTTATAAGCATCCTGAGTCACCAGTCCGGATAACCTGAGGTCATCTCGTAGGAGGTCCTCTTGTAGTACCTCCCGCCAGCTCTTGCATGGCCTTCTTTGAGTACCAAGACCACCAGCATGTAGGGAGCAGACCTTAATAATCCAGGACTCGCTCCTCTGGACGTGGCCAGACCATTTAAGACGCTTCTGTCTGAGGCAACATCAAGGTCTTCGATGCAGAGCCTCATACTGAGGTCCTGTGGACTGATGTCACTTGAAGGTTTTATGGCAGGCACCCAACAAAGCATAGCCATCTTATTTCTCTGGAGCCACACAAGGTCGGTTTGTTTTAGGGGCCAGCATTCACAACCGTAAAGCCTAGCCTCTTTGACACAACTGCTATAGACTCTTCCCCGTGTGTATAAAGACAAACTCTTGGAACCAAGTATCAGCCGGTGCCCCCGGAACTTGCCCCAGGCAGCCCAGACCCTAGTTACACTGGCAGCCTCACAGCCACCACCTGTAGAAATGCCTCTCAGATAGCAAAAGGAATTGACTGCATCAAGCTGTTGATCGTTGACTGTAACAAAGCCCAATGGTTTGCCATCGACAAGACAGGCGTACCTAAACATCTGCTGCATTTGAAAGAAGGGTTACAGTAAGTCTGCCATGGTGTGAGTCCAGTGCGTGCAGCTGGTGCAGAAGATAGATATCACACCAACCCCTTTTCTACACACGCCACAGGGATAATTCCCAGAGTCTTTCGGTGTGGCCTGGCTTAACCCGGAAAGCGTGATCTATGTGTTATGCATATTAACACAGAGACCTTTTGATTCAATTCCAGCTTTCCAAGTACTCAGTTTCTGTTGTAGACCCTCTAAAGATCGTCTGCATACAGCAGCTCCCAAGGGCACCCTATGCTAAAACTACAAGCGAGGGCCTCCAGAATGATGAATAGCAGAGGGCTCAATACTGAGCCCTGGTGGAAACCTACTTTGACCTCAAAACTGTCACTGAATTAAATCGTCAATCTTGACCCTGCGTTGGAGTACATTGCTTTCACAGAACAAACTAGCAATTTTTGTATACCCAGTCGCCTCATTGCCCACCACAGCATCTCACATGGGACACAGTCAAAAGCCTTTTTAGGTCTATAAAGGCTACATACAGGTTTTTGCTTTCCTGCAGCTGGCTTAAGATGAAAATTGCGTTGTATGTCCCCTTTTTGAACATCCTCTCAATCACCTTAAGGCAATGTTCTTTTAGTTTTAGTCCACGGTAACTTCCCCTTTCTAAAGCATCACCTTTGCCTTTAAACAAATTGATGATGTGAACCATATTCCAGTCATCTGGAGTTACTTCCTTTGTGATTATCGCATTAGCAAGGTCGCAGAAAAGCGGGCAACTGACCTTTGATTGAGGCTTTTAACATTTTGGCGACAATACGAGTGGGCCCGGAGCTTTTCTCTGTTTCATCTCATTGATTGCCTCTGCCACCATCCCAGTGGTAATCAGAGTTAGGGGACCGATAAACTGGCTCAGCTGTCGACAGATCGTCATCCGACCAGGAAAACTCCACAGGTGCTTGAAATGCTCTTTCCAAGCCTTTGTTTTCCCTTTCTTGGCGAGTGCGAGGTTTTTTTGTTATGTTTAACACAGCAGTCATCAGTTTTCCTTTTCATCTGCTTAGCGAATTGGAAGATTTCCTCATCACCTTTCTCTATATTAGCAAAACTGTTCACCTCAGCCCTCTTTTTGCTTGTATATAAACTGCCTTGGCTACACGTTTAGCTCCGTGATTTTCTTCTTTACTCCCGCCGTTTTTCCAGGCTTTCCACGCACGTCTTTTCTCCTCAGTGGCAAAGCAGACAGAGTTATCCTACCACTATGTTTGCTTTCACCTTTTGCTTTTTTTGTGTAGCTATAGATTTTGTCACTTACTTTCAGAAGGCTGTCTTTTTAAAGATACCACATACCATTTACTGATAGAGGATGAAGAGTTCTGATAATCCTTCACTTCGGACCTCATTTCCCTCAGGAACTCTTTCTGTATCTCAGGGTCTTTCGTCTTCCATACGAAGAGCTCAGGGGTAATGCAAGGCTTTCGCTGCTTCCTGAATGTAAGAGTAAGGTCACAAACAAGCTACTTGTATTGGGAGACACATTCTTCATTAGGTAAAACCCTGACATAACGCACTGATTTGAAAGGATGTTTCAAGTTTTAATCGACCTTGGTTGAGGAGTTTCCAGATTGGTAAGTAACGAGATGGCTGTTCCTTATCTAAAAGAAGAGTTCCAGATGACAAAGTCATTGGCTGTAGATAATTCAATAATTCTTTCCCCTCACCGTAGCCAAACCCACCATGCACGCCATCATAAACAGAGGACTCTCTACCAATGTGACCATTGAATTCACAACAGACAAATAAGCACTCCAAATCAGCAGACTTTGCAATAGTGCACTGAAGCAGGTCGTAAAAAGCATCTTTAGTTCTTTCGTCTAAACATTGGTCTTAATCATACAGATTCTGCCAGAGATGAGATTAATATCTACAGAACTCTCCAGTCACTTCTCGGTTAGGAGAAAACCAACACTACCAGTTCCCTTCTCATTTCCCATCAAAACATGTTTGTACTTTGAATCATACGGGCCGAGCCACCTCTCCACCTCGTTAGTCTCTTGGAGTCAGCACAGATCAACCTCTCTTCCCAAGATGGGAGACAACACAGATCAACCTTTCTTTTCGAGATGGGAGACAACACAGATCAACCTCTCTTCTCGGGATGGTCTCCGCCACCTCACCACTTCTAACCTTCATAGTGTTCTGGAAACTTTAACACGTGGTCACTTGATGACGATTTGGCGATGCCCAGGCCTGACACCCACCCAACTATTGACGACACCCCTATAGCTGGATGCCCTATGGATGTCCTAACGCCAATTCGGTTTCAGACAGCATCCAGAGACTGTGCTCCTGCGTTTTAACGATTAATTTTTTTAAGGACCGAGGGAATAAAAGAAAAAAATAAGTATATCTTTTACCTACTTCCAACTGCTCTTACAAGGTTTTGACAATAGCTCAGGGTTCGTATAGATCAATTTTGATTAGGGTCATGGAAAGTCCAAAGAGTACAACCCTGTAGTGCATTGAATTCGTTTCCGTCTGATCTAAAGCAAACTTTCCAAGGTAATTCTCATTCATGTTTGTAAATCTAGTTTTCAGTTGACGTCATTCATGCGGCAGTTAGGTCGTGTCACAACCTGGAGATGTTGAGTGTGGCCGGAGTGGCAGAAGTGGACGATCCTTTGCTCATTAGCATCGCTGAAAACTGTCCGAAGATGAAAAGTATAAACCTCAAAGGCTGCAAGCAGGTATATAAATCTTTGTATACTTGGTGTTAGCAAAACATTACAAGACCAGAAATTATTTTAACCCTTAAAGTTTATCAATGGTCTATCTTTTCCTTTCGTTCAATCAGTCTTTTGAGACCCAGTCAGTTTATCAACATCTATTTTCTTACATTAAATAACAAACCCTTTCAGCCGAAGTCAGCATATCAACGTCTGTCTTATTCTTACAATAATCAATTTTTTCAGACCCAGTCAGTTTATCAGTGTCTATTTTCTTACATATTTATATAATCAACCCTTTCAGCCGAGGTCAGCATATCGATGCCTATCTTCTCCTTATATATTTTAAGTACCCTTTTTAGACCCAGTCAGTTGGAAGTCCTTACATTAGTGAACCCGGCTTTCTGTCATCGTCTATCATCTCCTTACATTAATCAACCTTTTCAGACCCAGTCAGTTTGACATTGTCTATCGTTTCCTCACATTAATCAGCTCGTGTCAGTCTATAAGCTGTATGGTAAAAAAAACGTTTGTATTTTTTGCTGATGAATGAATAGAGCCAAAGAGGAGTTGTTCGTTTGACTTATGGGGAAGCAAGATGTGCGATACAACAGTGAACAATTATTAATTATTTCATTTAGCGTTAATGAACTTTCATCCCGCCAGATCACTGACAATGGTGTATCGGAACTAGCTCGTTTGTGCCCCTTGGGGGAGATAGTTCTGGCTGGCGTGAACCTGCTCACGGATAGGACCGTGTTTGCTATCGCCAATAACTGTCCGACCACGATAAGGAAGATTTATCTGTCTGGGTGCAATATGGTTACCAAAGCTGCTCTCAACTACTTGTCAGTAAGTAACTGTGCCAACATAGTTGGAGGTGACTTTTTTCGAACACCGGCGCTGTATATATCTTATAGATCTTATCATCAAATAAACTTATCCTTGTATACTTTACATATTTATAAAAAAAGCAAAATTTTGTCAAAAATATGCTATTGTTACAGGTTTTTTTTATAAGAACAGGTAACTTTCGGCTGAGGCTGGGCTGTTCGTAAACTTTTTGAAGGTTAATATTTCAACAATATTTGGTCGTGTACTATTGGGACCAGCCGTTTTTGGTTGGTTGAGTTGGTTGGGTTATTGGCGTGTTCTATTGGGAAAAACCTTTTTTCGGTTTGCCGGTTTCAACCAACCCTTACCCTCAGGCTGGTTGAGAGGGTCGATCAGCTGAAAAAGGCTTGAAATGTGTTCTATTGGAAATTTCAAACAAACCAACCAAAGCCGGTTTAGGTTGAAATGGTTGGTCCCAATAGAACACAAACTTAATGATGGCATCGAAATGGTCTCGATGGACTTAATTTACCGTAATTTACCATAATATTGTTGCAAAACGGAACAGTTCTGAGCAGTTTCGAGCGCAATCTAAACAATTGCGAAAGAGAAGCCTGAAAAAAATCTGGCTTCAATGGGATTCATGTACCCGTGACCTAGAGCTGCGATACCGGTGAAGTTCTCGCGAAGATCGTAACATCATAACTTCATTGCAAAAAACCGCGGTACAAATCTTTAAAATATTTACTGTATTACTTCATTTGGCATGTTTATTAATGGATCTGCTAAATTTTACCTGCTCCCTACAGGTGTGGCTTCATAGCTCAGTTTGTTGGAGCACTGCACCGGTATCACAGAGGTCACGGGTTTGAATCCCGTCGAAACCTGAAATGTTTTTTTTTTGAAACTATACAACAATAACGACAAATTGTACACAACATACTTTTTATTCGCATTTCTCATAATTTTTATATGTGGATTGTAAAAAAAGCGGGTCTAAATTTTTGATGTGCATGTATATTTTTTTCCCGATATACTTTCGAAATACCAAAAAATGCCAAGAGATAAAAGGGCTTAGTTAGCTAGTTTTACAGTCGGGTATTTTCTTTTCTTTAACGTAAATTCTGTCGACTGCGATTCAGCCACGGATTTTTCTTTTATTTGCATTAAAGTGCTACTGAAGTCATTTTGGTTCGACAATGAATGGATAAAAGTTCTAACCTGACCATCTTAAGTCCGTGAAATAAGCTTTCAAAATAGTGCATTCAGTGCGAATAAAACTCAAAATATACGAAGGCGATTTATGACGTCACACGGTTTAAAAGGACTCCAAGCTGCTCTATGCTATCGTCTACAGCGAACTAGTGAGTTTTCTGCTCAAACACTGGGACACTAGCCATGCAAACTTCGCTATGACCATATGAATTGGACCGGGAAAGTGAGATTGATCTCCTGGCTTTCAAGTCATCTGACATCACACATGGAGTTTTTGCAGATTTGGCGCTATAGTAGGCATTTTAATTTGTCTTCCTAAATTCTCCGCATAACTTATTTTTAAAGCCGGTTACAAGAGTCCCAGCGGTAATTATTCGGGCCAAACTTCAATTTTAGATGTTTTAAACTAGTTTGAAGATTTCGGATCAACTTGGATTGCAATACTAACTACGCGCTTTTTTCAATAAGAACCAGTAAATTTGGCCGAGGCTCATTGTTCTTAATATTTTGCGATTTGAGCCTCAAACTGTTCTCAATTTGTTCTTATTTCTATGTGTGGTTAAATCGAAAAAAACTAAGTCTAAGGTATTGCAATACATGTATTTGAAAGCTGATTGCTTGGCCGGGTGTATTCTTGATCAATTTGTCATTTTCCCGAGACGATTTCCAGCGACTATACCGGCAGGATTGGTTTCATATTCGAACTCTTACCTTGGTCAAGTTAAATTACGTCTGCTGATTCTCTCAAAACTCCGCTGTATTAGCGAGATTACAGCTTATAACTACTCTCAATTTCTGCGCCGGACAAAATCGAACCAACTGTCGTGTTGTTCTTTCCGAAAACTTTTAAAAACTCGGCCCCGAGCCTCAGCTTGTTCTTAATTTTTGGCCAATCTGAGCCTCGTTCTTATAAAGTTGTTTTTATAAAACAAAAAGCGTGTGTAGGTAAAATAGTAAAATAGTTTTTTTGCATTTTATTCTATTTCTTTTTATTTATACCTTCTTTTATTTTAGGATTTCTGTATAAAGAGAATCTACATAGAGCACAGGACTCCCAGCGCTGACCCCGAACAGCTGATGGCTAAAAACCTTGACACAGGGGAGTTCTGTAGGGCTGACTTAATGGTACGAAATTATGCGCTTCCTGGGCCCCCATCCTATGAGGATCCTGATTGGCAATTTTAGTGCCGTCAATTATTCAGTCAGGGGGGCGATTTTATGAATGCTTTAGAGAAACCTCGTTTCCAGGATAATCCATCATCTATCTGGACTACAAAACAGAGAGAGCCTGGATCACGGTTGCTTTTCTTATATTTTCACAAGCGCATCTATTGTACATCAGTAAAGCGACCTCAGCACCAACACGAAGACGACTGATTGGTTCCTGGATTAGCCAATTAGAAGGGTTAAAAACTGATTGGATTCTAAATCCACGACAACATTGGCTAGACTAGTTACTGCCCTATTGAGATCAACCAATCTTAAGACTGAAAGGGTTAAAAGTGCTTGATTAGTACCCAGACTACATCAGTATCTTCGTTTCTTCTAGTTCAACGTCAACTTCGAATCCAGCAGGTTTAAAAAGTCTGCGTGCATGCGGGACAATAGGATATCAATAGACAAAGCAACTTTTAGTACTGATAGAAAAGTGTTGCTTTTGCGTTAATCTTGTTCAAAGCAAAAGAAAAGGCGTTCTTATTTGTTTTTAATTTATCAAAAAGACTTAGAACTGTTGTTGTGCTCAAGATGAAATAACAGTTTACCGTTGGAAGAAATTTTAAAAGTTGAGAGGGCCCCTGAGATAGCTTCGATATTTTCTTTCAGACTTTTCATTTGTTGTATTTTAGTGTGCGAATGAGCCCATGAAAGGAGAGCCGTCTCTATAGATGCTGCAGAAAAAAATATTTTTGCGTTCTGCCGCGTGCCGATTAGCAAGTGGTTGTCGCGCATCAAAAGAACATCACGGATATAGGAATATAGCTCTTTCGCACTTTTTTATACAAACACTTGAAGAACATGAGTTATTTGACCAAAAAAGGTAAAAACTAAGAACAATGGCTGAGACCGGGATTATTTTGATAATGTATGTGTTGTATGACAACCATTTTGACAACAGTTAATCACTTTATTGAAATGAAGGGCTGAAAGTTCTTTTTCTTTTCGGCGTTGCAGTGGCCCCGGTCAGACCACTGTTGTGTCTGTCTGACACTTAGCCTGACTTTTTCCACTCGCCAATCAGCTGTACAACTTAGTTCCAATTCTGCTGGAGCTAACCTGCGATAGATTAGTGTCCTGTCCAGGGGGAGTCAAAGACTCTCATCCGTTTAACACTACAGAAAACGGAGATAAGCGCCGGCCCTATGAGCCACTTGGGCTCGAGAAAGGATTTAGCTTTAGTTTTTTTAAAACAATCGTTTTTGGTTCACACGACCATCTTCGGGTTTAAAAACGCGTTAAATGGTTTCGGATTAAGTGTGAATCGAGGAACAAAGAGACATTGATAGGTAATCCCTCTTGGAAACAGGCAGAGTTCGAAGAACTTGATTTGTTTTTTAAACAAAAGCTTTAAACTAGAAGTTATATAGTTATTTTATCATAATTTTTTTTAGTTTTTTTTTAATTTCCATATTTACCTCCCAACGTTTACTTAACGTGAAAAATAAATAGTTTTAACTGAGACCAAGTCAATTAAAAGGCAGTGATCCCGCAACACCTTCAGCCAACTGCTGTGGGCGTGTGGTTAAAAAACCCTAAATCTAACGACATTAAAAAGGACAAAAAATAAACTTTAAAAGATCAAAACAACGAATGTTAATGGTGTCAATGACTAAAGTTAGAGAGGCTACTGTGATTGCGTACTTGGCTGTATTTTGTTTCAGCGGAACGAGCGAGCAGCAGCAATTCATATTCGAAATCTTGAAAAAATCTGGATTTCGTCGGTTCACTTTCCTTTGCCCAAAATTCGTTGCTTTGCAACCAGAGTGCACTACGCGCCAAGACGGAGCCTCGTTTTGATCGTAAGACACAAAGCACGAAAAAGTTATGCGCATTTGAAAATTTAATATTGATAATTGCGCAATAGAAGTGTAATAAATTATTATTATTATTATTATTATTATTATTATTATTATTATTATTATTAGTATTATTAGTATTATGTTCGATATCTCGCAGCTTTCAGCTGGTTGCTTTTTATGAACATCGGGTCACTTCCCGTGGCCTAGGATGC